>CAJVQA010003905.1:0-18502 GCA_910591915.1 Cetraspora pellucida | reverse complement strand
TACAATAAAGAATATATATAACTACTAATGCTATTTATAATATACTATACTAAAATCTACTTTGTAACAATATAATAAAATTTATTTAGGTAGGTTAAAATTTTCTTAGATAGTACAAAAATGATGAATTTGATTAGTTAATTTATGTAAACCTATTAGTTAATTTTATTCTATAATTTTATATTTTAATCTTTAAAAATTTATATTATAATAAGTTTTTAACTTATTTTAATAATTTTACTATTAGTAAACTTAAAAAGACCTACTTTACAACTTTTATTTAATGATTAAAATTAGTTTACTTAATATGATTTTTCATAAAATTAAATATAAAAAAAAATTACTATTAGGTTTATATATAAATTTAAAATACTGCTCTTTATCTTTAATAACTTTTTTAGTAATGTAATTTTATAAACTATTATAAAAAGAGTATATAATTGGTTATATATATAACTTTTTTATATTATTTATTTAAAAAATCTGTTTGAAAATTCTCTATTAATTATCATATCTAATATTTTTGTTTAAGTATTTTATTTTAAACTCTCTGAATCTGTAATCTGTATTAATATTATTGGGTTATGTTTAGATTATTGTTTCAATCTTAAGACTATTTTATTCTTAAAATAAATCTTTTAAAGTCTTCTATATTTATTTTTATAACTGATATAGTATCATTATAACAGAACTAATACTTATAGTTAGAACTAGTTATTAAACTGCTATACTTTTGTAGAGTTTACTTAAATCTTAGTATCTATTTCATAATATATTTCTAATACTTTAATATATTTCTAATTGTTCTTCAAACTTTTAATATAAATAATTTGTATAGAACTATAATCAATTTATTAATATATCAAATTAATCTAATATATTTTTTTTAATTTATTCTAATAATCTAGTTGATGATATCTTTATTCAAAAGTTTTTACTTATTCAAGTATTTTAATATTGATGTCCATTTTTAGTAGTTTAGTTTTTACAATATTATTGTTAAAGATTTGTATTACTTATTTATTCAAATTTTTTTAAATAAACTTCTTGTTTTTTAATTTTAACAGATTTATATAATTACAAATACTTATTTAAAGGTTGTACTATCTAATACTGGTTTGCATTCTTCTATATAACTAGTTACACAATATCCTATAACTTGTTAGTTATATTAGTATAATTATTATTATAAGTATCTTAATCTAATTGTTAGAAACAGTTGATATAATATAAATATTACATAAGTAATTATTTAAATATTTATTATTGATGAAATTTGAACACTTAACTTATTACTTAAAGAATTAATAACTTATTTATTTTACTAAGTCACTATATTTCTTTTTTTATCTTTTTATTATTATATTATTTCTAAATTAGTTTTATTTAAATATATTTAATTCTTATAATCTTTTATTTTTAATATACAAATTGGTGTTTTGTTTAAGATTTTCTAATAATAATTTAAGATTTATAATAAATTTATATTTTAAGTCAAACCTACTACTGCTATTAGTCTTTTGACCAATCTGTATCTTAAATCAAGTTTGTTGTTATTATTCTTACAGATAACTTAGGTTTTAATATTATACAATAACTTAGTACTATATTTACTTTTAACAAGATGTTTTCTTTTATAATAAAGACTAAGACTTGTTATTAGAATTTTATAATTTGATTTAATTTAATTTAATCAAATATTTGATTTTAAATCAAATTTAAAACTAAAATTTTTAAATCAAATCAAATTCGAATATGATCAAATTTGATTTAATTTAATAAATATTTGATTTAATCAAAATTTTATTAAGATAATTGACTTTTTTGTTCTATTAAACTAAAAATATTTTGTTTAAAACACTTTTATTTAAGAACTTAAAATCAATTAATATAATAAATTTTTTTGTAAATTAAGTTTTATATTTTAATTTAAAATATTAACTAAGTTAAATATATTATGAAAAGGATGGCAATTTTAGTATAATGATTGGGTTGTCATCTTTTAAGTAGTAGATCTAAGATTCAAATCTCATTTATAATAAAATTTGAAAATTAATTTGTATTACAGAAAACTGTCTCTTATCAATCAATTGAATTTAGATATTTATAATCTTGAATATAACCAATTAGGTTCTACTTATCATTGAAAGCCTAAGACATCTATATAAAATGTAATATTATATTATATAGAAGAATGTTAATAACTAGTGTCATATAAGACTTTAATGCAAACCTATGATAAGATTACTGAATATAGAAGATCAAGAAACCAAAGAGACAGAAACTTATTTAGAAATACCTAAATAAAAAGGTAATACAAATCTTTAATAGTACTATCAAACTAATAAAAGTCTAGAAAACCCTAATAATAAATAGGCAGATGTAACCAGATGGAAAGGTGTATAAAGGAGCATATGACCAATTAGGTTTCCAGAATTGTTAAAGAAAAAGGATACTAAGATATACTATATCAGACTATCTGAATTGGAAGTCTAAAGAATCTGTTAGATTCTAGGTTGGATAATAGAAAGATAAAGAAAAGAAGTTGAAAAGATAGATACTAGGATTTGGGTGAACTTTATAAGAGTAGAAATAATGTAATATAGTGATTAAACAGATAATCTCTGTGACTACAAGTGTTAGATAACTATAACATATTATATAAAACTAGATCAACTATGTGTGAAATATGGAAGGTTCTAGTAATAATGTTTCTGAAGATACACTGTATAAAATAAAATATAAGGTTCTAAAAGTATAAGTAAAAATATCTAGATCTTCTTGACTGATGTCTGTATTGAAGATAATCTAATGACATAGTAGAGATTGCAATATAGAGAGTTTAAATAAGCAATGTCACTAGTTGAGTTACAAGTATGACAGTTAGTGTAGAACCATTGATGAACTACTTAAATTAAACACCAAAAATGTATGTGTGACTAGTTGTATTCTCTAATGTAAAATGACTTCTTTGAAGCTTTGACTACAAGTCTTTATGTCCTAATTTACTAAATAAACCCTAGTCCCAAAAGAGGTTAGTTTAATCTCCAAAAAAAAATATATTATGAAGCATATGATTTCTATTACTATACCTTTTTATTTGATAATGTATTATCATTATTGTCAAAACATGTAACTGGAATTCATAGTAGTGCCAAAATGTAACACAATTAGTGAAAAAAATTGCAATTATTTCATCATTAATTGGATTTCAATTAATTTCATGTTGATTTTAATTGATTTTAATTGATTTTAATTAAATGACGTATGATAAAAATTAATTTTAATTGATTTTTCGATAGGCTTGCGTATACGTACCTATTACATATTAACCTCTATAGTTTTATCTTACTGCCTAGTAATTTATCTAGCATAACAACTCAGTATGTTATTAACAGTGTTGTCACTGGGAAGAACACTGGAAGTAAATCAATAATACCACTGGAACTTAAAGTTCCAGTGACGCTATTAATTTACTTCCGGTGGCCTTCCGGTAATCTTCCAACGATACTGGTTATTAATTTTTAGCTCAATATTTGTAAATTGTCACTTTATGTGATATCGGTTAGTAGTACAGACTTTAAATCTTTTACTTTATTCGATTGTTTGAATTTTTTAATTTAATGTAAGTTACATGCTTTCATTTTAAATTTGCAATTACTTTTATAACAATAAAAAAAAATTAAATAAAAAAAGCTTTTTCAATCTGTTAAGAAAAACTATGCGCGCGCCGGGAATTGAACCCGGGTCTACCGCGTGGCAGGCGGTAATTATACCACTAAACCACACGCGCCTTTTATTAGAAATTTGGTCAAACTTTTAAAATTTGAACATGTTTTATTTCTTATTTTGGCATGAACCTATTTAAACATGAATGGCATTGTGCGTCGTAAAAAAAATATATTATGTAACCCGGAATTTTTATTCGGTTCCAAACGGAAGGTACGTTCAAACTTTTGACTTTTTAGTCTTTATAGTATAATTTCTATAAATACTTTTATTCCGTAACTATCTCGATACGTATGAAATATTTATAAAATATATATATAGTTATAAATATGTATATATATTATGTATTTATTTAGGAACTAAACATACACAATATACTGTATATATATACTATAAATACTATCGCTACGTATAATGATGGGTACAATCTAAATTGGTCAATAAAGGATTAAATTTAATCAAATTATTAGTATAATTATATGATACGTATATATACTTTAAGTAAAAATAGAACAAATGTTTATGTAATGCCGGAGATAGAGCAAACACTTTAATTCATTTAACGCCAGAATATTTCCGTTTACGCCGGAGCTAGAGAAACGATTTTGCTCATCAAATTGTTCAATAATTGATGTGATAAAATTTAGAACTTGATGTAAGTTTAACACTCAATTCGAAAATTCGAAGCTAATAGCAAATACAACCTTTCACATTTTATTTTAATTTTTTTCTGATGTGGATCCCTTTTTGATTTCTCTTGAATCTTCCAACTTGCCCGTATAATATCGGATTACAAGACCAAAATAAATTAAAAAGTTGAAAGTATACTTTAAGCACCAAAAACTTTTTTTCGAAATCGTTCTGACGTCAGAATGATGTACGACAATCGATGCTATTTAAGGGAACTATACGATTCATTGAGAAGTTCAGTAAGTACGTACGGTACGGACAAATGTATCAAACAATGCATTTACATTGTATTAATTACGACACTGTAAGGGAATATTATTGTTAATCCTCAACATATTACAATGAACAAAGAACAGCATGGAATTTAGGCGTTTAGAATTCTGGAAAATGGACCAAACTTTAAGGTTAGAGTAATGATATTTTTTCCTATCTATCCGGGATAATCAAAACGACATATATAAATATAATTATTCTGGCAAAAATTTAAATCACATTCTAGCCTTATTTGAGTAGCTTACCGAACAGTTCTGGAATTTGATCCCATACTTTGGTTAAAAAGCCCAAAAGTCGTAGTCTTGATTTGTTGACATAAATTTTATTTGTATCGATATGGGAACTTTAAATAATAAATGACTCTATTATGTTGATCAGGAGTCTTTAATTAATTAAAAAATATACTAGTATATAGAAAACATTTATTTTACCAAATCATTTATAAAATCACATCGATTAAACTGTAAGCCAAAAAAAAACTTTTTTGAAAACTATAAAAAAAATTTCTAAAATTAGAGTGGTTTAAAAAAAAAGTAGTACGTAACGGTAAAATGAATTAAAAATTTGTGTAATTATTTGTCAAATTTGGTCATTAATAAAAGAAGAATTCCGTGATCTAAACTTATCCAAATTTGTGTAAATTAAACCCATTACAGTATTTTGATGTTATAATATTGCATAATAGAATGTTCTAAGAATATATTTATTATGTTGTGTGTTTTTTGTTCTCGACTTATCCTTTTTAGATCCGCTTTTTGACGTAAACGAACCATAACTTTCGGGGGTTGAATAAGAACCATAAAGGTTTCAATTAGGTAAGACTAAGGCCAATTTGATATAAGCGATCATCGCTAACAAATTGAATCTTGTAATTTTATCTTAACTGCTTTCACATATGCCTGGACAGAATGAACACCTAGTAATTGGTACCATTTACAATGTAACGCAATCTTTCGATCAATTATTCCGACGCAGTATGAAACAAAAAATATAAATAAAGCAAGAAGTCACTATATTTATGTAGACAATTTCAAACATTACAGGATCTTATAATCATCATCCATTTTAGTTATTATTCGTTATAATTCTTAACAACCTGATAAACCATTTGCAAATATGTTGAATTCAACTTCTGAAGTTAATGCTAACTCTACACAAGTGCCATCGGTTACAATATCACCAGATATTAATAATAATCCCATTAAAAACCGTGGCAACTATGTAAAAGCGGCTTGTCGACCTTGCGCACTAGCAAAAGTTAAATGCTCGGGTAATATGCCCTGTGATAGATGCTCTAAGCAAGAAAAAGAATGTTTATATGAACCTCAAAGAAAGCGTGGACCTAAAATTCGTCGTTCACGTTCTACTAGTTGCGACAATCGACATAGACAACAGGACGATCTACAACCATCGTCTCTTCGTCGTACACGTTCCAATTGTGATCGAAGACGGTCCATCAGCCCTTCCGAAGTAATTAGGTCAGAAAACGATAATGCACTTGGCATTTCCTTTTCAAATATTTTACAATGCTTGACGGAAAATAATTTGCAACCTGATTATTATATTGCAAATGAATTGAATTACTTGAATCCTGCCTTGTTAAGCCCTGGTGGAGTATTTAGTCATCAAATTGTAGTTACACCACCTCAACCTGGAATAATGCAAAATAATTATCAACCTAACTTTCCTCATTCACCTCAAAGTGGTGAGTGGCAATATTATCCTGAGTTTAGTAGATGGTAAGCATAATACTTTCAGGTCAACAAACTGGAAACTGGACTTGCTGTTACTCGAAAAACAGTACTACGTACATACACACACAATAAAGAGTTTTTTAAATACGTACCTCCTGCTAACAAAGGACATTCAAACCGGATATTCTCATTGACAAACAATTATAATTAATGAACATTGTTTAATATTCCACTTTTATTTTTTTTATCATTCATGCATAGACATACACTATATTAGAATTATAAATTAAATCTATTTTTTTTTTCTTTCATTATTAATAACGGTGTTTAATTTTGAGAGCATTGAAACGTCTTCATAAAGATTTATTTGAATATTTATATATTTAATTAAATTGAGCTTAATTCATTGGCTACGTTTTAAACTTGACTAAATTTAGTTAAATTAACAGTGGCATTAGTGTTAGTCAACTATTCACTGATTGGTAAACCCTATGACAGTAGTATAGTGTTTATTTAATTAACGTTAATGTACGTATTCTTTTTGCTACTGCACTACGTATACGTAGAATAAATCGAATATTTTTATGGAATCTCTGTTACGTACAAAGCACCATTAAAGGCATGGGCACAAAGTACCAGACACTAGTAAAGACATGGCCAGGCACAAATACCAAATTTCTTTGCCTGTGCCCATGCCAAGTTTTTATGCCCGTGCCCCCATTGATATTAGAATGTGACATCGGTAATATAATATATGACTTATCTTGTAATAATTACAACTAGGAGTCTGCAACCCAGGCTCATGCCTGTACCAAACGAAAGGTCTAGGCATAGGTATGGGCATGAAAACTCAGGCACAGACATGGGTACAGGTATAAAATTTTGGCATAGGCATGGACACAAAAATTTAGCACAGGCACAGACATGGGTATCAGTACGGATATAAAATATTCGGCATAGGGCATGAGCATACGTAGGCACAAAAAAATTTATATGCATGAGTATATGAATATGAATATAAAAATTTTGATAAATACTATATAGTTATCGTGCAAGCTCATATGATCATAGATTTTTTTTCTTGTAAATTAAAACTGAGCCAACCACGACTCGTAAATCATGATCATAATTGCACGAAACATCAAATATCATAAAATTTGATCTGTTAGGGCAAACGATTGGCTGAAACGTACCGCTACGCAGCACATGTCAGCCAATCATTTACTCCAACAAAGAAATTTCATGATATTAATCCTTGCATGACCAATATCTTATAATTACTATATCAATAAATATTACATATAGTTAATGTTAAAAATAACCAATGTTGAACTTTAGAAACTCGATGTTAAGATATATAAACCTTGCTAAAATTCATTTAAATTTTAATTTAACTAAAAAACATTTAATATTAAAATAACTTTAATTTTAATATTAGTTATAACAATAAATTATCTCTATGCTTATATATTTAATTATTATAAATAAATTAAGGTAATTCTTTAGTTAATAATTTTTTTTTTTTTCCTATAAGCAGTCACATTAGTACTTTATTGAGTTTTTGAAATTATATTTGTAACTATATACATATTTCTAATATCTAAGTTTAGCATTACCCAGTTATCTTAATAGTATCTAAGTGTAACCTGCTGCATTATTTCGAACAGAAGTAAGTTACTTGTCTGACTACTTAAAATCCATAATGAAAGGATCTTCTTCTTTCTATAACAAGTCTCAAAATTGTTTTCATTATTTTTTTCTCAACTTGTTTTTTTTTTTCTCTTTTTCTTTTCTATTTTTTTTTAATCTGTCTTTTTCTGTTTTCTTGGTTTCTTTAAACTTCTATTTTTTTTTCTTTTACTTCTTTTTGTTATTTTAATTTTTTACTCTTATTCAATAATTTTCTTATAATGTATTTTTCATACTTGTTCATAAAATATGTTTCAGGCTGTTATTGTTACTATGTTTGCAAACTGATATTTTGATCTTGTATTTAATAGTTCTACTAGTTTATTATGTATTTCTTTTGAAATTAGGCTTTTCATTAGTACTTCTCTTATTTTAATTTTCTTTGTCTCTATTTTCCCAAAGAGCATTATATATAAAATATATAAGAGAATCTAAATCTTTTCTTCATTTTTTAATTTTTTTATACTATTGTAATGGTCACTTTTTGGATTCTCTTCTAGAAATTTCTTTGTCTCTTATATATTGCCAAGTATGCTTGCATTTTTTTTACTTTATCTTGGTATACTTGGTATTCTACTATTATATATATATCTAGCCTTCTTCTGTTAAATTCTTCTAAAATTGAAAGTTTATCTATTATACACTTGATAAATACACTTCTTCTGATACTGCATCTTCTTGTTATACAATATATTTTCTTAGTTGTCTTAAATCTTTTTCAAAAATAAGTTCAATCATAAATTATAATTTTTGTTTTTGGCTCTAAATCTTTAACTGCTTTTATTTCTTTTCATTCTGCTCTTAGTTTTACATTCATTACTAACTTACAAACAGTCTTAATAATATATCAGTTCATCTGTTTTTCCATTCTAAACAATACTTTATCTCTTTACAACTGACTTTTTTAGTCTATACTATTTTTTTATTCATTGTTTTCTTTTTTGCTAAACTATTTGTTTTATTGTTCTATTTGTCTTTATTATAACTTTTAACTTTAACTAAATCTATCTAAATGTTTTTAGTCTTAATAAGGTCTTTAATCTTCATTAACTATATTGCATTCTTTTTTTTAATAATCTTGTTTCTATCTGCTTGTTCTAGGCTTCTATCAATGTTTCTTATTATACAGTAGTATTACTATCTGTATATAACTCTACTTGCTTCTTCTTAGATATTGTTAGAATCACTACCCAAATTGATACTAATTCTGCTGTCATCGATATTTATCATTCTTCTAGTTCAAATGCTAACTCTTATTTTGGCCATTCTTGTATTTCATTTGTTTGGCCCTATTCAATACCTATATTGTTCTTAGACAATGGTTCTTTACTATCTTTTCTATTAGCTACACCATTAGTGTATATTATATATTTATTCTTGTTTTTCATAATGTTTTTTTTTTGAATTTTTGTTATTTCTTGACTAATATTTTCTTCTAGTTTTTGTTATTTAATAATTTCTATCTCTAGTTCTTCTATCATTGTAAAACCTTTTAATTTACTTTCTCTTATTTTTGATCTATTTATTTCTAACTTGTCTATTATTTGGTTTATTACTATCTTAATTTGATTGCTACTCTTACTTATTAATTTATCTGGAATTATATAAATATTTTTATTTAATCTTATCCATTGCTGGCAACTGTTTTCTATTTGTTCTTCTTTACTTATACACCCTTCATATCTGTTGATTTTAGTTGCTACTTCATTCTCTTTACATTTCATTTACTAGTATTTGATTAATACTTTTTTTTTTTTTTTTAACTACCTTTTCAAGCTGTCTGTAGTCTTGTATGCCATATACTATCTACTCTTTTCTTTTTTTATCTTTTGATATATGCTTCTATTTAACTTGCATTGTCTAAGTATTTTGTTTATTCATTCTGAAGTATTTTTGTACTACTCTACTTTCTGGGCTGCTAAGCATTTTTAATTTAATTGCTTTGAACTATTCTGCTTTTTTTTTTTTTACTTAATTGGCCTTGATAGCCTTTTAGTTGCTGCTATGTAATTAGTTTTTCTCTTTTTGTGTCGAGTAGTTGGTTTAGATATATTAGACCAGCTTCATTTACTCTAACTGCCCTTTTTTTCTATAATTGTGTATCTATTAGTTCTTATATATTAGTACTATAACCAAATATTGTTCATAGTTTGCTTTATGTTTTAATGTTTATTTTTAGTTTCTTTGCTTTAAGTATTGTAAGGCATGCTAAGTTGTTTTTTAAATATATTTCAATTTCTGTTTGCTTTTTTGTCTTCTATATATCTTTCATTAAAACTGCTCTTTAATAGCCTTGTGTTATTCTTAGTCTTATTAGCTATCTAAGACTGTTTTGTTTGTTTAATCTTACCAAAAGGCTACTCATTTGCTTCATAATTAACTCTTGTTGCAATGTTCTATAGCTGCTAAGATCTTTGTATTCCATTATATAGTTTTCTACTGTTCTTTGCAGACTGCTCTTTTGTTTTGCCAAACTTATTATTAGTTGATGTATTTTATTTAAGCTTCTGTTTGACAACTTTGTTAGCTACAATATATAGCTTAGTTTGGGTATTATTACTATATTGTTTATATATGCAATCTAACTTATTATTATTTTTTTGTACTTTAGATCTCTTATAGTTTGGCTTACTATTCCTTTGTCTTCTTTTTTACTTTTATCTCTTACATTTTGTTGTTTAACCATATTTTCAATAAATGAACTATTTTATATCTTGGTTCTTCTATTATCTGGCTTTTTCTATATATTACTGCTCTTTCTTCTTTTCAGATTTTTATGTTCATTATTATTAATTTTGACTTTGATCTATTTATTTTTATATTATTCATTTCAAAAAATTTTTCTGCTATTTCTAAAATTTCTAACAATTGCTCTTTATTGTTTGCAATCCATGTTGTATTATCTGCATATGCAATTGCAACTTAACAATATCTTGTAATATTGTTGTATTGCATATCTTTTTGCAACTGTTGCTTAATTGTATATTCTAAATTTTCTTCTTCTTAGATTCTCTTTAACAATGGATCATAGAAGAGATGTCATATTAATGGTGAAATTACTTCATCTTGGTTTATTCCATCTTCTGTCATTAGTTTATCTGTTAGACCATAGGCTGTAATTATCTTTAATTGTCTCTTGTAGAAAAGATTCAGTATATATTTAATTGTTTTCTTGGGTATTTTAACTCTTTGTAATACTAATTCAAGGCTTTTGAGAGGGACTGAGTCAAATACCTTTTTTATATCCTGCAGCAGTATTCATATTTCTTTATCTTTTTTTTTTGTTTCTTCTATCATTATGTTTAAAATCTGTACTAGTTGTTCTGTTGAGTTTTCTGGAAGGCCTGCAAAATTTGGTCCTCTAAGTATTTCTCTTTCTATAAATATTTTGGTCTTTTCTTTACCACCTTTATCACAACTTTTCTAAATGTTTCAATCAATGCTATCTGGTGGATGTTGTTTAAGCTATATCCCTATTCTATATCTTTTAATATAGAATAAACTTGTACTATCTTCTACTTTGTTGAAATTTCTTCTACTTCTAAGCATAAATTTGTGAAGCTTTTGAAGACTTCTTATGTTTTTATTTCTGCTTTCTTAATTAATATATAGCTTATACCTAAGATATCCAGAGCTGTTTGTCTTTAATTTTCTCAGTACTTCTTCTTATTTTTTTCTTTAATTTTCTTTTTAACTTCTGTATACCATTTTTTTTTGATGTTTTATCTTGGTTCATATATCTCTTTCCACTTTTTTGTCATTGCTTCTAATTTGGTATTTCTTTTTAAAATTGTATTCTATAATGTTCTGCTATATTTGTCTTTATTTCTTTTGGCTTTATTATTAAATATGTCTTCTCTTTTTTTTGCTTAATAAGCCTATCAAGTATTATCTTTTTATACAGTTTATTTAAAAGGCAGATGAGCATTTCCTTTGGTCTGTTTTAATTATTTTGCATCTTTTGTCTATATTCTTTTCTATCCATCTTTTTTGTATTTGTTCTTAGTCTTTCTTCTTTTTTTCCTATTAGAGCTTTTGCCATTTTTTTATATCTTCTATCTAGGTATATGACCAATACCTCTGTAATTTTGACAGTTTTGCATCTATCTTGTTGCCTAGTGCTTTTAATTGTTTATTTGTTCTACTTCTTTCTTTTTCTGTTACTTCTTGGTCTTTTCTTATTTTTGCATATTTGATTAATTTTTGTAACTTTATAATATCTTTTTCTTGTTGTATTTTTTGACTGGTTTTTCTATTTGCCATTATGTTGTATATTCTTTTTTTGGGTATATACTTATTAGCTGCAGTGATAATTGTTTCTTTTATAGTATCCCATATACTGTTTATTTTGTTTATATATTTCTCTATATCTTGCACCTCTGTTTGGATATTTTTTAGACTTTTTTTTACTTCTAATTATTTTTGCAGCTCCTGCACATAATTTTCTCAATTTTCTGGTTTTGCCTGATTATATAGATATAATGTTCTTGATTGTTTTTTTCTTTTAACTTCTGCTTTACTGTTTCTCTTTATTATATGTTTAATTCATATTTTCATAGTTATAATTTTATAATTACTCTCTGTAATTTCTTCTGTTTTCTCAATGTTTGTCTTTTGCAAACCCAAGGCCAATTCTTCTGATATCCAAATATAGTCAATTCTTATTGCAGCTTCTTTGTTTGACCATGTGTACTTTTGGCTTATTAAATGTATATTTCTATATGTTTCTATAAAGTTTTGTTTTCTTATCTAATTAAAGATTAATAGTCTTTTGAAATTTGCTGATTGTAGATGTTATCTGTCTAATATATTGTCTGTTATATGATTAAAGTTACCTATAATCACAACTTACATTTGTCTTTTCTATTTAGTAACCATCTCTATAATCTTTTGTTGGATGTTTTTCTCTATCATTTTGTTACTTGGTGGTATATAGACTCTTATTACTATTAACTTCAATTATTTGAAGTATAATGTGATCTCTATCATGTATTTATTTATTCTTTTAACTGCATCTACATGCTTTTTCTATTGTTCTTCTATTAGAATTTCTACTCTTGATCCTTTTTTCTTATCTTCTGCTATATTTGTTTAGTATTCTATATAATATTTGTTTGATGCATATGCCAAAAACCTTTCTTCTCTTTTAGTAATATTTGTTTCTATGACTTCTAATATTGCAATTTCCTCTTTTTTTGTCTAGCCAAGCAAATTTTCAAGCTTTTACTTATTGGTTTTTAGTCTATTAATATTATGACATGCTATTTTAATCTCTTTCTTTTCTTGCTTCTATTTCTTTTTTAATTAATCTTGTTTTGCTTTGATGTTTTCTATTTTTTCTTTTCCTTTTCTAGTTTTCTTTTTTTTTCAGTAAAAAGTTGTTATGCTTTTCTCATATATTTCTTTTTCTCTTTGTAGAAAACCTTCAAGCTCCTTATTCATTTTTATTAGTTCAACTGAGGTACTCTTAGAAGTAATCAACTGGGCTATCTCTTGTCCTTAGCTGTATTTTTTTTATTGATTTGTCTTGCTGAACTTCAAGTTTGTCTAGTTTTTTCTAGAATATTTTGAAGCAAATCTTGCATTTGTAGATTGAAATCATTATCTTCTGTTTGTTTTATTCAACTGCCATTTTTGTTGTTATTGTTTTTTCTTTTAGTTGTTTCTTTTTTGTTAACCTTATACTTTTCTTCATTTATGTTGATAAATGTCTTTTTTCTTTAACTGCTACTATCTTCTTTTTTTCTATTCTACTTTTTTGAAAGTTTTTCCAATATAAAAGGTGGTTATTAAATCTTATTGGTTTGGATTGTGCTATTTCCATTTCTTCTTCTGATACAAAGATGATTGTTGCTGCTCTTCTTTAGTTTTTATTTCTGTTAGATGGTATGTAAATTAATTTTGCTTCCTTGTTTTTTAAGCAGCATAGTAGCAATACTTTTGAAACATTGTCTAAGAGCTCTGTTAGTCTTGTTGTGAACAAGTTTTAAAGATCACATTGTATGTAATCTTTATTACTTTTGGTTACTCTTGCCAACTTGTAAACACCAATTGGCAAAGTTCATGGAATATTCTTATTAGTAAGTTGATCTGCTTAAACTACTGCTAATGCCTTGTGTTTAGATCTTTTAATATGTCTTATTTGTATTTTCTTAAAGCTTTTGCACATATATCTAATTTCCTCTGCATTGATATTCACAAGTAGGTTCCATATTGTAAAACAGTTGTATAAATTTATTTCATTTTCTGTTATAAACAAGTTCTTTTTTTTCTTATATTCTTCTCTTCTTGATTGGCTTTTGTATCTTTCTTTCTATTTCTTGTTGTTGTTTTTGACTTGTTGTTCAAGTTTTGATTCTTTGTTCCTCTCTTTTTCTGGGATGAGCTTGAGCCATTTATCTTCTTTTTCTTGAATTCTGTTTATTGCTGCATCTTAACTATGTTTGCAATCAAAGTCTACTTTTACTCAGTTGTTTCTATTCTTAAAAACTTCTTTAATTGTCTTAATATAATGGTCTTTGTCCAAAATCTATTACATATATTTTATTTTTTTATTACTTGTTTCTCCAGGCAAGATGTATGCAGGCATGTTTGCTTTGAAGACATGTCCTTATTATATATTTTATTTTTTGATAACTATTAGCTATATTCAATTGTGTCAATAAAGATTAAATCTTTATATGTTATGTTTTTTTCTTTTAATTCTATTATTTTTTTGTTAATGTTTTCTATATTTTTTATAACATCTTGAATAATGCTATCTCTTGGAGCTTCTGTGTTTTTCTTTATCTTTTTTTCTCTTGTTTCTTCTGCTTCATTTAATTTGTTTATAAGAGTTTGGTTTGTACTTGATGAAGAACTTCTTTGTTGTATATCTTGTAGTGTATTAATGTTAAGCTTCTCTATTTGGCTAATGATTTTATTTATCATTTGAATTGGTTTTTCTTGTAATATTTCTTCTCTTGCTACATCTTGATGTTTTTTTTTTGTTATTAATGTTTGTATCTTTTTTATACTGTTTAGTTTTTTTATTTTTTCTATTTTTCTTTCTTCTTTAAGTATTTCTTCTTTATTCATGTTTGTAATATATTTAACTAACTTTGGGTTTTGATTCAACAGCCTAAGTCTTTGTACTCATTCATTTATTATATCTTTTTTGAGTCAGCTTAATTCTGCTAAACTCAAGGCTTTAAAAATTTGTCTATAAAGTAATACATTACTTAGTGTAATATAGTTTGGGTTGTTTATTGCTAGATCCTTTGCTATATGCTCTACATTGCTTGGTTCTTTTGCAGGCATTATTGGAATTTGATTTAACAATTTAGGATTTAAATATCATTAATTTTTATCATCTGCTCTCTTAATGTAGTACATAATGTCTGTGTCAATAGCCTAATCTATTTGATTTATTTATTGGGTTTCTATCTTGTATAATTTCTTCTTTGAGTTGTTTATGTGCAACCTGTATTATGCTAATATTTACTGTCGGGGATGATGCTGAAATCAGATGATGCTGAAATTCATGTGATCACAGGATAATCTTCATATAAACAAATCTGAAGTGCATCCATCATTTGATTGTGCAAATTGAGGTGTGTCACTATTTATTTCAGATTTTTGAATCTCGTATAACAAATCAGGTGATCTAAACTAACCTTAAGCACGTGATGATCGACAACAAACTAACCAATAGCTAATCTTAGTTTAGTGTACTGTAGCATGATCAGGAAATTCAATGCAAACATTCATTTTGCCAAAAATTGCTCATAACTCAAAAATTAGCATAAAAATCACCTTTAGTGCTCTAACTAAAAGTCTTTCTTGAGTGATTTTACTACTAAATTCAAAGCAAACGTTCATTTTGCCAAAAGTCACTCATAGCTCAAAAATCAGCATAAAAAGCTCTAACAAAAGTAACAGAAGAAGCCTTTACCCAGTATGCAACATATAAAGAAATTATTTTACAATACCAGATCATTCTGCTAGTACATGCTATAATTATAAACCCATACTATTTGGGATTATAATAATAATATGTAATAGCCAGAATGATCTGGTATTGTAAAATAATTTTTTTATACAATATGTTGCATGCTGGGTGAAGGATCAGTCATGTAACATTAACGGTTCCTCCTATTAACCAAAGTCTTTCTTAAGTGATTTTACTACTATCTCGCTAACTTCTAACCCTAAAGTAAGGCTAATCCTAACATTATCACATTTTTCTGATATCACATACTCAAAATTTTTTTGATGGCTATGCTAGGAGAATCTAATCTCAATGTAATAAAATGTTTGTGCTATGTCATCAAAATTTTACAAGAATTTTTTTTATTAGTAGATAGAAAGTAGTTTCATAAATGTTATATGCAGTTTTTTAACTCTGATTGGTGCATTTTATATAGTCATACTAGAGTAGCTTAACACTATTATTTTGCAAAATATCATGTAACATCAATGATTTTATTATAATAAAAAAGGGGTTGAGGCAAAAACTTTTCACTTCATCATAACCCTAAACTATCTGCAGTGGTCTCGAACTAATTCGGTTTATATATCTGATCCTCTAATTCAAAATTCGGTTTAAAAAAACTCCTATAAATCAATTATAGCTTCTTTATAGCCCAGACCTGTTTAACAGGAACTCGAATATCTTTATCATTCACTTCAACAACTGCAGTATGATTATTTAACTTGAGAGACTTGAAGACACCTTGTGCTGAAAAGGTCAGTTGCAACTTTCTCTTGCGAGTTTGTTGATTCATATCATGATCGGGTGCAATTGCAACTTCAGTTCCAGCTTCGATTCTATTGTTTGCCGATTTTTTTCTATGTACACTATTATGGCCTAATTTTGCATAATACTTTTCAAATGATGCACTTATAGATTGGCACATTTCGAGCATATATAAAATGTGTTGTTCTATAGCATCTTCATTGGTTATAATTCCAGGAGCAGTAGTCTCAGAGGTGGTGGTCTCAAAGGTGGTCTCAAAGATGGTCTCAAAGGTGGTCTTAAAGGTAGGAGTGGTTACAGAGGTGGTTGTAGTGATCTCAGAGGTGGTCTCAAAGATGGTCTTAGAGGCAGTCTCAGAGGCGGTAATGGTGGTCTCAGAAGCAGTAGTGGTGGTCTCAGAGGCAGGAGTGGTTCCAGAGATGGTGGTGGTTTCAACAGTAGAAGTTTCAAATACAGCGGTGGTTCTGGAAGTATCTGTTACAAATAAAAATCATATGTTTAGTAGTTGCAATTTAAGTTTTAATTTGAGCAGAGGTGTAAATGCAATGACATAATTTGTCATAATTATAATAAGTTACAAAAAAATGTTGTAACTCATTATAATTACATCAAATTGCAGCATTGTGTTCACACCTCTAGACTTTGTGTTAAAAAGATATAGACCAGGTGTATCGTATATACAATGCATTTTCTATCCAAACATTGCTTCATGTGGTGTATGACCATGTGCTTTGTGAACAGTTGAATTATATAACATGACAAACACATCGATTACATTAATTCAGTCCTTTCTCTATAACTGATTATTTTGATCCCAAAGCAACTTAGTAAACCCGTGACCTACAGTCTGATTAAGTCGTTCAACTTGGCCTTGTGACTGTGGGTGGTGAGATCTACCGTGCCTAATTGTAATATTGAGAGTACTACAAATTTCAGTGATAATTCTTGCAACAAATTCCTTATCATTGTTGCTTTGAAGAATTGTAGGAGGTCCAAGAATCTTAAAAACATCTTTTAGGAGATGCATAGCAACCATATTTGCTTCCTTATTCTTCATAGAAACTGCAACCAAAAATTTAGAGAACACACAGATACATGTGAGCAGCCACGAGAAATCGTCATTAACTTTAGCAAAATCTCAAAAGTTGATTAGGTTAATTTAAACATGCTGCCATAGTGCTGTTGATACCACGTTTCTCATGTCAATTTTTTCTTTGATAGAGGTAGTTACAGTGCAAGCAGTGCAATGGTTCATATACACTTTTACTTCCTCTTGCATAATTCTAATATGTTTCTCTGAAATTGCGAAAAAAGTTTTATGGTACTCCTGGTGGTTTGCATGATTATAAAAACATTTCAAAATTAGGGCATGCATCTCTTCATCATACTTAGGGACTACTTGGCGTTTTTCCAATGTTAAACCATCCTTCACAACCGGCCGAACATAAAGAAAGCTATTTTCGTCGACTTCAAATTTTTTGCAGCGACAAATAAAATTGGATTTTTTTGTAGGCTCCTGTTGAATATCATCTGGAATGGTCTTTGACTGAAGATATTCAATAATTGTTTAATATTCCCTTGAAGTCTTTGGTATTTTTGGAATTGTTGGCATGTTTTTTTTTTTTTTTTTGTTTTTTTTTTTTTTTTTTTTTTTTTTTTTTTTTTTTTTTTTTTTTTTTTTTTTTTTTTT
>CAJVQA010003904.1:0-18504 GCA_910591915.1 Cetraspora pellucida | reverse complement strand
GTTATATTTAAGTTCTGTTTTTTTTGCACCTTGTTTAGCTAAAGCATCAGCAATATTATATAAAGTGTTATTTGAATGTAATTTAACTTTGTGTATAATATAATTGATATTTTTGAGTTTGGTTAGGTAGTTTAGAATATGGATAATATCCCAGTTGTTTTGTTTGGTTTGAGAGTTGTAGTTATAAGGTATTGAATTAGTAAAAGTTTGTATAGTAAATAGGCTGTCTAAATGAATGTGAATAGAATAGTTGGGGGGTAAGATAAGAAATAAAGAAATGAGTGCTGCTAGTTCAGCTCATGTTGAGTTTGGTGCAAGGTTTATAGAAGGTCTTTAGTTTTTTAAAAATAAGTTTAATCATAAATTGTAACTTTTATTTTAGTTTTAAATTTTTAATTGCTCTTGTTTCTTTTTATTTTGCTTTTAATTTTGTATTTATTACTAATTTATATAATAGTTTTACTAATATATTAGTTCATCTATTTTTCTAATCTAGAAAGTATTTTATCTTTTTGCAACTAACTTTTTTAGTTTATATTATTTTTTTGCTTGTTATTTTTTTTACCAAACTATTAGCTTTATTATTTTATCTATTTATATTATACCTTTTTATTTTAACTAACTTTATTTATATGTTTTTTGTTTTAATATAGTCTATAATCTTCATTATTTATATTGTATTTTTCTTTTTAAGTATCATATTTTGTTTGCTTGTTTCAAACTCTACTAATGTTTTTTATTACAGTATTACTGTCTATATATATTTTTATTTGCTTTTTCTATTCAGATTGCTATTAACTCAGTTATTATTAATGTTGCTATTATTTAGACTTAGTGCTATCTCTTTTTATAGTTATCCTTGTATTTTATTTATTTTTCTCTTTTAGTATTAAGGTGAGCTTTAGGTTTTTTAATTTTATTAACATATTTTTAAGTAATATAATTTTATAAAGAACTATTATAAGAAGAATATATAATTGGTTATATATATAACTTTCTATATTATTTATTTAAAAAGTCTATTTAAAGATTTCTACTAATTGCTATACTTAATATTCTTGCTTGTAGTATTTCTAAATAAGCTAGCTTAAATAGACTTATTTGTTATATTTTTAAGCTTATTACAGATTTAATATAACTTATAAGATTGTATAACAATATTTTTTTAACTTAGATAGTCTTGTCAATTATCTTTATTAAGATTCTTGTATATATACTATACAAAGTTGGCTTAAATTTTGATTTAATATCTTTCAGCTATTTTTATAAGCATCTAGAAACAGTCTGCTACACAGGTTAGAGAATTATCTCTGGTTTAGAGCTATATTAAGCTAGTCAGTAAGATTTTAAAAAAAGGATTTTACATTTCTATCTATAATACTAAAAATTAAATCAAGTTATGTTTTCTGAATTTGAACTTTGTCCTTCTTGTTTTTTTTTTTATATTTTGATTTTGTTTATCTATATTTGTAGCTTTTCTTTCTTTTTATATTTTTTGTTCAGGAGATTTTGTTTTTTGTTATTGTTTTTTTTTTTAATTATAGCATTAATTTCTACTAATTTTTCCTAATTGGCAATAATATTACAATGTTTTTTCTATATATTTTCAAAAAATCTATTTCATGTTGTATTTGTAAACTCTATTATGAAATTCTTGGCTTTTTTTAAAGATTGTATAATATCTTATAACATCTACTTAGCTTTTTCTTATACTATTCCTTTGATAATTTTGAATCTGCTTGCTAATTTTTCTTCTTTTGAAGTTCTTTATAAAAGTTTAAGTTCTTCTTTACTTGTCTTCCTATAAGTTTCTTTTACAAGTACTGTTCATGCCAAATCAATTGCTATATTTTCTGTATTATCTTATTTTTTTTCATGCTCTCTGCATGTTGTTAGATGGTCTTGATTCTTTTTGTACATAGTATATAAAATAAATTTTGTATAAATCTGGACATCTTTGTGCCAAGGTCTTGAGTATAAATAGCTTTTTGTTTACATATTTAATTAATGTTGCTAATTTTTTGTTTCTCTTTATATTTATACATCTAGTTCTATTTTAATCTTTAATACTTTGTTATAGTATTGACCAGTTATGTTCTTCTTTTCTTATATTTAGTTTTGTTTTTTGAATTAATAATATAAAACTTTATTTAGCTTTGATCTTAAGATCTAGTACATTTTTGATAAACTTTTTTGTTAGATTTTCGATTACTAAATTATTCTAGCAAAGAAAAACATTTAAATTTAAAACTGATACTTCTATTATTTCATTAAAATTATCTATGTTACCTTTCTTTTTTGCTAATTTATCTGCTCTATTATTTTATTTGTTACAACTATGATCTTTTATTTTAACCAAGTCTAATTTAAATTTTTTTAAGCTAAGTAACTCTAATATACTTCTCTTAAGATTATAGTTTTTTTTCTTTAATTCAATATTTATTTAACTTTAACTTTTTTTTTTTATTAAGACCTGCTATTGCCACTGTGCTATCAGTATAGATCTTAACTTTTTTCTTTTTTAGTATTATTAGAAGCATATACCAAATCACAAGTAACTTTAATTTTGTTGATAAAAGTTAGTTTCATATACTTATTATATTTTAATTAATTACTTTTTTTTCTTTAATATCTATCTGCACCTACTTTGCTTCTATATGATCACTCTTTACTAAATTTCTGACATTGCTTTCTTGAGTAAACTATTTGTATAAAAAATCAGCTTCTTATTGTTTCTATTTTGTTTCTTTAGTTTTTATAAACTAGCTCTTTTTTAAACATCTGACTAAATTGTTGTTTCTTGATAAGCTCTATGTTTAGATTTTCATATACTATTTCTTTAACTGGACTTTTATATTTGCTTGGTTTAGTTGATTTATTATATTCTTATCTACTTATTATTTCTTACTTTGCTTCGAGTTTGGGCACTTCTTTCTTACTAATAAATCTTAACAAAGAGCCTTGAATATCTTCTCTGTTATTCTATTTTTATAATCTTTTTGTTTTCTAATTTAATTTAAGTTGCAGCTATTATATTTTTTCAAAATTTGACTTGCTTTGTTTTTTTGTGATTTTGTTTTTTAATGCTCTGTAAGCATCTTTTTAGATGTATTCACAACTATTTTTCTAACTATTAGATTTTTTTTTCTTTTTTTCTAGATAACTTTAGTACAATCTACTCTTTTTTTTTGTTATTATTTGAGCATCTATCTAAGGTCATCTGTATTAATACTTTTTTATTTCCTTTTGATAGCATAAATTCTGGCTTGAGTTGTTTATTGCTTTTGTTTTCTAGTATAATTTCTTCAATTCTTTTAAACCATCTTGCTAGTTTTTCTTTGCTTAATTTTTTTCTTAGTAATTTAAGCTGCTGCTATAAAATTATTCTGTTGTTTTCTTTATTAATAAGCTGGTTTACTAAGGATATGTTAAGCTTTCTTAGTGCTAAGGCTACTTGTAATATAAACTTATCCTCTAATACATTTGCAATTCTTAGTTTTTTATTTGTCTTTCTTATACTTATATTGTTAAAATTAAGCATTATTTGTAAGTCTTTAGCTCTAAGCATCAACTGACATGCCAAATTGTTTTTTCATAAGCTGCTGCATATTTTTATCAAGTTTTTCTGCTAGTTTGTTTTTGTTGCATCTAATAGCAATAATCTTTAATCTATTTTAATTCTTGTTAGTTTTTCTTCAGATCCTGCTAAATTAATTTGCATATATAGGCTTATAATTTGTTTAATTAGTAATTGATCTTATAATGCATTGCAGTTATCTAGGTTTCTATAAATAATTACACTATTGCTTATTGTTTTTGCAATTTCTAACTTATGCTTAATTACTCCTATTATAGGCTCTTGTATAGTATTTATTACTCTTTTCAAAAGTCTTAACATTTAAAACATATATACTAACTTTGGCACTATATATATATTATTTATATATGATATTTAAGCATATATTATCTTTTTGGTATTGAGTAACCTTTTTGTAGAATATACTAATTCTTTGGCTCTTGTTTTTACTTGGCCTTTGTTAAGTTTATTGTTAAGCCAAATTTCTAAGAATTTTGTTATTTTGGTTTTTCCTTTCTTAAAAATTTATTTATTATCTAGTTCAATCTTTTTATTTTTTTTGGTTTACTTGGGTTTATTATAATAAGCTTTAATTTCTTTTTATTTATCTGAATGTTATTTAGTTTAAAGAAATCTTTAGTAATTTGTAATATATATTCTATTTGCTCTTTATTACTTGTTATTCATATTATATTATCTGCAAATACAACTACTGTTTGTTATAATTTTATCTTTATTGTATAGTTTAGCTTGTTGTTATTTGAAATTAATACTACTGCTATATAACCTAGGCCTACATTATTTTGTATTTTTTTTAACAATAGATCATAAAATACTCTTTATATTATAATAAGAGTACTTTCTCTTGTTCAATTCTGTTATTAATTATAAATACATCTATGTGACTCTAATGTATAATTATTTTAGATTGTCTGTCTTAAAATAAATTTAATATTATTAAAATTATTTTTTCTGACAACTTAATTCTTTCTATTTTTTTTTAAAGCAATTAGTAATACTAGATTAAAGTCTTTTTCATATTTTGCAAAATTAACTATAGCTTATTGTTGTTTTCTTTAATATTTTCTATTAGTATATTTATAATATATACTGACTTCTTAATTAAGTTCTTTGGCAATTCTGCAAAATTCAGCCCTTT
Source organism: Cetraspora pellucida (assembly GCA_910591915.1). Lineage (NCBI taxonomy): Eukaryota > Fungi > Glomeromycota > Glomeromycetes > Diversisporales > Gigasporaceae > Cetraspora > Cetraspora pellucida. The sequence goes on along the minus strand of CAJVQA010003904.1, from coordinate 13,768 downwards.
GAGTATATTTTTTTACAGAAAATCTTTGTTAATCTTCGATCAAAATTTTTGTTGTATACTTTTGAAAAGTCTCTAGAAGTGCTATTGGTTTAATATTATCTAAATTGTAATGTCAGTCTGTTTTATTAAAAATTAGATTTATCTGTAAAATCTTTTCACTTGTCTGAGATTTTGTTTGTTTTGATACAAATTTTTGCAAAATTTCTAAAGATTTCTTGAAACTTAGATTCTGCTGTTTGAATTAGATTATATATAATGCCTAAAATTTCTGATACTGTTTTCTTTTTAAGTTCTATTAGCATTTCATTTCATTCTTATTCTATAATATTTTGTTCTAAATCTTAGTACTATTCTTCTTTTATTGTTTTTTTTAGTTTGTATATTTTTGATCATTATTTTTTACAAATTTCTTGATTGAAATGCCTTGATCTAAACTGGTTTTTTGTCTTTTCTAACACTTTTATTGATTCTATAAATAGTTTTTTTTATCTATTTATCTCTCTTATTAAGTCTGTTAATTTTAATTTTTTTAATGACTTATCTAATAGACTTATTAATATTTTGTCTTGCTTTTATTAATTATTTGGCATTGATTTTCTATATTTTTTTAAATTTCTTTTCTTCTTTTATTATCTAATTTACTGGTCTTTTTTGTATAGAGTATCTTCTACCAACCTTTTAGATTATCAATAAGTTTACAAAACCAACTTTTTTGTATCAAATCTATGTACATTTCATGCTATTAATTAATAAAAACAATTTTTTTTATTTAGGTTTTCTATGTAGTCTTTTAGATAACTTAGTTTAATATTTTTTCTTCCAATATTTATTCATCTTTCTAATTGGATAAGTGTCTTTTTTAACTGCACTTCTTTTGTTTTCTTTCTTTTATTAGATACTGTATTTGATATTATTTTTTTTGTAAGGCTTTTGTAATAATACCATTGCTAATTACATTCTATCATTTATTTATGTTTTCTTTATTTTTAATGCTTTTATTTATTTGAGAAAACTGTTCAAGTTCTTGAATTTAAATTTTTTTTTTTAGTTGCTTATTGAGATTTTGCTTATAGTTGTTCTAATCTTCTTTGATTGCTTTGTTATATATAATCACTGTTCTTTTGAAACTTTTTCTTCTAATTTCTACTGTACTGTATAATGTAATTAAATAATTTAATTTTATTTTTGCTATTACTGCATTATAATTACTGTTTATACAGATATTTATTTGCTGAATTTCTGATTCATAAAAACTACTTGCAAGTTTTTCTATAATTCAAATAAAATTAATTCTTAACTCTGAACCTTGACCTAACTAGAAACTTCTTTTAATTCTAGATTGATTAATCTAAAAACATCTCTAAATTCTTGTTTTTCAAGCTATTCTAATAATAGATTTGGTTTTAATTGTTTTTTTCTTAGTATTGTTAACCTATCTAAATAAACATCTACTACACTATTAAAATTACCTATAATTATTATTTGTGTTCTTTCAAGTTTTTTAATATACTTGTCTATAATTGTCTTTTGAATTGGTCTTTTTTTTTCTTTGTTATTTAATGGCAAGTAAGTTATTATAATTATAATTTCTAGCTGTTTAAACATAAAACTAGCTAAACTATATATTTATTTATTCTGTCTATTTGTTCCAAGTGTTTTTTCTACTAATTGCTAATTAGCAAATCTATATATGAAACCTTTTTTCTTGCTTGAACATACATTTGTCCAAAAACTTTTATATCTTTCTAAATTTTTTGTTAAAAAAAACTTTTTTTTAGCTGAAATATTTGTTTTTGATAGTTTTATGATGTTAAGTTTATTATCTATCATTTATTTATACAGTAATTCTATTTTTTAGTTATTTAATTTAAGGCTATTAATGTTGTGTATCACTAGTTTAAGCTTAATTTTTTTATTTTTATATATTCTTCCTATATGTATTCTATTTGTATATTTCTAGTCTATAGCTAAATTTTTATTTCTATTTATTTTTATTATTTTATTTTTTTATTTTTTATTTTTTCTTATAAGCAGTCATACTAGTACTTTATTGAGTTTTTGAAATTACTTTTATAACTATATAAATATCTTTAATATCTAAGTCTAACATTATCTGGCCATCTTAATAGTAAAATCAGAAACAGAAAACACTTAATATAATTGGTCAAGCTTTTGAAAAGAGATAAATAAAACAAAAGACATATACTGTACAACAAAAAAACTTAGTACAAAAAGAGCAACAGTGATCAAATACATAATAGATAATCTACTAATACTAGAAGAATTAAACAGAAAAAGACCAAAAATATATATAACAACAGATTTCCAAGTATGTCAAATGAGTAAAAAGAAAACTCAGACATATTTGGCAAGCTGCAGTAGACAAAAGAAACTATAAAAGAGAATTCAAAAAGTAGCAATAGTATAGAATAGTTTTAAAGAAAATGAAAAAATTAAAATTTCATCTTGAGTGCTATATGAAGCAATATTTGAAAAAATAGAAGCAGAAAAAATTATTAACAGAAAAGCATTGATAAAAGAACTAACTATGAACAAGATGGAAAAAAAAATCAGTCAGATTCTAAATAAACAGGCAATACAGTGATGCATAAAAATAATAATAAAAACAATATAGAATATATTCTATAACCAAGTATAGAGAGTTTGATGTAGAAAAGTGCAAAAATGTGAAAAGAAAGTGAACATAACAAGCAAAATAAAAAAAGGCACTTGAATTAAAAGAAAGTCAGAAATAAGAACAAAGAAAAATGAGTGGACAAAGGAAGAAAAAAAGGAAAAAAAGATAGAAAAAATGAACTGAATATAGAAAGAAGCTTAGAAGACAATTGATATGCTTGTCATAGAAGAGGAAAAACTCTTCTGATATAGCTTTAAGTAGTTAGATAAGCAGTTTATTTCTAACTGAGTTAGTATGACAGATTGCACTTAGGTATCAAAAGAATGTTGAGTGATGCTAAACTTAGATATTAAAAAATTTTATATAATTATAAATGTATATAATTTCAAGAATTTTAATAAAGTACTAACATAACTGCTTAAGATTAAAAAAAATAAATAAAAAAAATAATAAATAGATATCAATTAATATTATATAAATATTAGCTAAAGTAAATTTAAACATATTATATAATAAAGCAATATTTTTATATATAAAAATATATATTATATTGTTTTTAATTTCACAAAAAATTATGAACTAATATTTTACAAATAAGCTAATATTCAACTATTAATAAATAAATATTATCAAATATTGCATTAAATATCTTTAATTGATTAAAATATTACTTATAAATAATTAAGACAATATAATTATATTTATTTATATTTTAAATATTAGTAAACTATTATAACAGAAGGTATTTTTAATATTATTAAATATTAGCAAATGATATAATTATTATAAATAAATTTCTATTAAAACTTTAAGAAAATATAGTAATATATTTTATATATACAAAAATTTACAAAATATCAAATATATCAACCAAATATTGTTTAAAATGACAAAAAAATTTATTAGCAAGCCAATAGTATATTTTTTGATAATTTATCTAATTATAAAAATATCATTAAATATCTTTTTAATAATATTTTTATTTACTAGATAATATTTTAGTATTATGTTTAGAATATTATCTGAGATATAACAAATTATATAACTATCTTTAAGTTATTATCTTTTTATTATATCATTAAATCATACAATTTCTTAATATATTAGTCAATTATCTAAAAGATGATTAGTTTAGATATTTTTGGTTAACATATTAAATTTTTTCTATAATTAATATAATATGATTTATATTGTCTAATATCATTTAAAATGACTAAAAAAATTTTATTAGCAAGTCAATAGTATATCTTTTTTTTTTTTTAATTTAAAGCAAGTAATTATAGTTTAGAAGTTTATTAATAATTAGTCAGCATATAAATACTGTTTACAATAGCTACAAAGGCAATCATAAAAAAGTATACAACTAGCCACTTGTACAACTTTAGTTATTGTCTATTTTAAGTAGTCTGCCTAAAGGTTCTATACTAGTTGTCATATTTAGAACCTACTTGTAGGTTCTCTATTTAAAGATTCTAGTTCCTATATTTACTTCTATTCTATTAACTGCAATGTTAAGCTGCAAATATACTATGGTCACTAAGTCAGATTTAACTTTATACTAAGCCTACTAGAGCTTTTTGTATTCTATACTTATAGCTAATCTAGTACTGTTCTGTCTAAACTACATTTGCAGTCAGGACTAATTATTAAACTGCTATACTCTTTTAAAGTTTATTAGAACTCTGATATCTTTTTTTTCTAACTTTCACTTCTTACTTCTAAACTTACAAGACTTATAAGACTTTACAAACTACTAATTCAGATAATCTGGTATAATATCCTAAGATCCTTTTTCTTTAGCAGTTCTTAACAGCCTGATTGATATATGCTTCTCTATACATGGGGGTGAGTCAATAGAAAAGGGACAAATCATTTTTAGTAAAATTTTTTTAATTTTTAAATTTAAATAACTCAACAACTATTTAATCAAATTTGCTAAAAATTTTTTTATTTTAATCTTAAAATTATTTAGAATTAAAATAAAAAAAAATTATTAAATTTAATAAAATAGTTTTTAAGATATTTAAGCTTAAAGTCAAGAAAACTTTTACTTAGAAAAAATTTGTCTCTTTTCTACTAACTTACCCCCACATGTTGTTATTTGATTCATTCTAGTAATTCTAGTAATGCTTTTTTAGAACTTTTTAATAATTCAGTAGACTATCAAAAGTCTATGCTATCTTTTTACTTAGGATTTTCAAGTAGGTTTCTGTGCTTAGGTTTTTTAGTATTATATATCTGGTAGTCTTATCATATGTTTGCACCAGAGTCTTATGCAATACTGGTTATTAATATTTTTTTATGTATATATAATGTTATACTTTATATAGATATCTGAGCTCCTATTCAAAGATGATGTTTTTAAGATTACAAATTATCTCTTTTGTTCAACTAATTGACAAGACACAGTTACTGTAATATATATATAATTTCCAAATTATACTATATATGGGATTTGAATACTAGATCTGTCATTTGAAGTTAATAACCTGTTCACTTCACTAGGTTACCATATCCTCTAATAGTATATCTTCTTATAATTTATCAAATTTTTAATTTATATATATACTATCATTAAAATATCATCTTATATCTTTTTTATAATATCATTATTTTTTAAATAATATTTTGATAATTTTTAATTTTTATTATCTGAGATGTAACAAAATTTTCAACTATTTTATTTATATTAGCTTATTTTTATATCTTTCTAATTTTATAGTAGCCAACAAGCTATTGGCTATATATTGTTTAGATGATTGTTTGTTGATATTTGGATTATATTTTTGATTTTGATCTATATATAGAAGTTTAAGTAAAAATAATAATAGTAATAATAAAAAAAATAAAAGTAGTAACAAATTTTTTACAATAATAGCAATTTAATGAGAAATATATGTACTAGTTTTTTTTTTAGAACTTTATATTAGCTCTACTACAAAAGCTTATAATTCTTTATATGTTGTTAAATCTTAACTAGGTTATCAATAATATATCAAATTGGATTTTTTAGTTAACAGTAATTATTAATACAGAGTAATAAAAAATAAATTTTTAAAAAAGAAGTTGACAATTCTTTAAAGATTAGTTATTTGGTTTTGATAATAATAACTAAAAATAATATTTCTAACAACAACTTTAGCAACTAAACATACAGAGTTAGCTAATTATAAAAAGTTAGTTTAGATAATTTTACTAAAAAAGATAGCTTGGTAAGTCTCTAAATATCATACCCAAAATTTAGCAAAACATCTATGAGAATTAAGATAAATAAAATTTAGTAAATAATTCTAAGTGCAAGATAAATTAATTGCAAAAATTTGCAATACAATATTAGCAATAAAAGAGCTTTTATAATAAGTCTGTTAATGATTTTAAATATTTTTTAAATGAAATTGAGTAAAAAAATCTCTTATAAAATAAATTTTCTTTAAAAAAGGTTAGTACTGTTACAAAGTAGATTTTAGCATAGTATATTATATAGTAGTATTAGTAATTATATATATATTCATTATTGTATTTTATATTATATTTATTATTAGTCATTAGTTAGTTGATAGTTATATTATATAGTAGATAAATAAAAGGATCTTAATTGGCTATTAGAAATGTAGTACAGCCACATAGCACTGAGTAATATCTGTGATATTACTATCATTTTACAAACTCCAAGTATTTTTATACAAGTTTTATGTATCCTAGCACCAAATTACTGTGCCAAGTGCTACAGCACAAGAACCTCAAGTATCTCTGACATGAACTCCAAGTGTTTCTGCACAAACCCCAAGTATCTCTGCACAAATTCTAAGTGCTTTGCATGGATTCAAGTACCTAAACACAAGCTCCAATGTTTCAAGCATGAATGCCAAATAACATAAACAATATCTCCAGTTGCCTCTGCATAGTTCTCACTATCTCAAGCACAGTATTATTTAATGTTGTTCAAACCTTCACTATTTCAAGTACAATAATATCTAATGTTTTCGAACCCCCATTACCCTGAGTATAGTATCAAGTAATATTGCTCAAATTTCTACTATTTCTATTAGATAAAAAGATATATAAAGGGTAGCTTTTACCCTTCCCTGCCAATTCTAAGTTCCTATATTTCAACTTAGACCCTTCTATCTTTACTTCTAACTTGTAAAAATGATATTCACCCTTTAGAGTAATTTCTACAGACTAGGTTATTACTGTGTATTTATTTAATAAAAGTTAATCTATATACTGTTACTATCTTGAACTGTTTGTCTGCTGCTATGTAGTAAAGTGAACTACTATACCTCTACCTTATATATATTTGTAATAGTCAATCACTATACTGGATGATCTTATTACTTGGTTGTATTGTACCAAAAAGACTACAACCTTGTAACAGTACTAACAAGTAATAAAACAATAAAATAAAATAATAAAATCAAAAAAAATAAATCTAAAATTAATGTTAACAAAGTAAAAAATTCAAATAATCAAATTAAAATTTAAACAATTTCAAAATATGTTTATTAGACAGTAAGTAAATTAGTAATATTAAAATTAAAATCAAAATCAAAAATCAAAATTATTTTTAAAAATCAAAAATTTAAAGATAGAAAATAGAAATACAGTCGACCCTCATTAGTATCAATCTCATTAATATCAACCTAAGTCACAAATCAAATTTTTATAAATTTTTATATATCAAAATTCCCTTATATATATCAATTTTAATATAATTTCTCGTTAATATTACTATCAATATAATTTAAAACCAATCCAAATGAGTTGATATAAATAAAGGTAGACTGTATAAACTTCTTTAATTTCAAAATTCTAAAATACAAAATATAAAATATAAATAAATTAATTTAAATTGAATTAGTAAAGATATATAATTCTAAAATTTCAAAATGCTTTTTTACAATTGTTGCTTCAAGATAATATTCTTTTTAAAGAAAGAATTGCTTTCTAAAATAGTTTTCTTGGGAGAGATTTCTACTTTTTTGTTAGAATACTTTTTAGTTTTTTTGCCAAAAGACACCAAAACATTACAAAGTTATAGCCTTTTTAATACAATATAATTAAGCAACAAAGTTATATAATACAATAATTAACTATTGCAAATATATATAAGATAAAAGTATAGTAATTTATTTTACTACATAGTAGCAAGCAAATAGTTTGAGATAATAATAATATATAGATTAAACTTTATTAAACAAATATATAATAACAACTTTGCCTGTAAGAATTATTTTAGAAAGAAAATATTACTTTTATAAATTAGAAATAAAGATAGAAAAGTTTATATTGAATTATAAAAACTTAAAATTAGTAGAAAAAAAAGAAAGTATTCTTTATATATCTTTTTACTTAATAGAAATAATAAAGATTCAAGTAATATTATTAGATACTATATTTAAAATAATAAGAGTTTAAACAACATTAAATATTATTATACTTGAAATAGTTAAAATTCAAATAATATTTATTAATATTGTTAACTCTAAGTGCATTACTAATATATATGCTTGATATATTATAAATTCTATTATTATATTTACCATTGAATATTATATTTAAAATATTGTTCTTAGAAGTGTAATAACCTAGTGAAGTGGTTAGATTGTCAATCCTCCAAGTAGTAGGTTGGGTATTCAAATCTTATCGACAATAAACATTTGGATAATCATCTATGTAATATTCATATTATAGCAACTGTTACTAATAATTGGATTAGAATATCTATAATAGCAATTGCACTAGCATGACTGGCAGGTCATAGAAAATCTGTATAAATATGGTGTTATATAAAAAAATGCAACCTGACAAATTGAATGATGCAAATACTAGATAAGTTCTTGTGACTATGTAAATCTGTTGAAATTAAATAACAAGAAGTTCATTTAAAAAGACCCAAATAGAGAAGTAGCTAAATTTTTAATAGCTCTACTGCAAAAGCTAGCCTGAATAAATGAATACCAAGATTATAGTACTTGGTTATAGTAGCCAAACAGGCAAGAACCTCTAAGTTTGGAGTCTTGAGAGCACTACCAACTAGGCCACTAGAATAAACTAGAGAAAAAGGATATTAAACTGACCTAATATACTAATAGATCAGTTATAGTTCTATATAGACTATTTGGATTGGGAGTTTGTAAAAAGGCAGATGAAAAGGCAGAAGTATACTAAAGTACCAAAGTTATACTGTAAAGTAGATGCTGAGGTCTAAGTAAACTTTATAAAAACATAGCAGTTTAATAGTTAAGCCCTGACTGCAAGTGTTAGTTCTGCCATATCAATATCTAAATTAGCTATAAAAATAGATACAGAAGGCTTTAAGAGTTTATCTTAAGAATAAATTAGTCCTAAGATTAAGATGATAATCTGGGCATCTGAATATGACCTAGTAAGTTAATACAGATTACAGATTCAGAGGATTTAAAGTAAAACATCCAAGTAGAGATGTTAGATATAGCAATTGGTAAGAAACCTTTTAATGAACTTCTTAAATAGATAATATAGAAAAGTAATACATATAGCTAATTGTACACTTTACTGTAGTAATTCATTAAACCACAATATCAATAAGTGATTAATAAAAGTCAAAAAACCAAAAAGATCATCTTAACAAAAAAAAATATATAGATTGTTCTCAATAAAGTTATCTGTAAAAAAATTCTTATTTACTATATTGGTTATAAAGCAAAAAGCTAAACTTAGTTATATAATTTCTACTAGTATACTTTTATATTTTTAACTTTATAATATTCATAATATCTAGAACATTTAACTACAACTAGCTTCAACTTTTTTCTTATTTAGAACTATCTATTATCTCAAACTCAATATATAATATTTTATATACAGTTAATACTGAAATAATTATTTTAGAATTAATACTATTATTATACTTTAAATATTTAAGTTTTAAAAACAATTTTACCAACATTATATATATTTTTTTAATCAAATTACTATATATAATAATTTTTGTCTTTTTGATTAAAAATATATTTTATTAAGAATTTATAAAATACTCAAAGAGAAAAAGTTATTATAGTTTATAATTCTTGAAGATATTACAATAAATTACTCTTATTATAAACTCTTTATAACTATTACTAACTTTTAAATATTAATTATTTTAGCTATATTATAAGACATTTTTTAAAATATTTTAAACTATAATTTATTATTATACTTTAAGATTAAATAATTATAAGTTAAGTCAGAAGACAACCAACTTCTTTTAACCAAATACTTATTACTTACTGGCATAGCAATATTGAGCTTAATATTATATATCTATATTTAACTCTTTCAATTACAACTAAATTATGCATTAGTTATAATCTTAATTCCAATCTTATTACTTGCAAATATACAATATTTATTCTTATTAATCTTGTAAGTAAATTTTTAGAAACTTTATTACTCAAAACCAATAACTTAATCTTAATGCAAACTATTTTGATTTGCTCTACTTTATTGCAATTTGATATCTTATTCAAACTTCTAATATTGTTTATATTTATATATCTGCATTACTTATTTTATCTGCTTTTAATAATAACAGTTTTACAAATATTCTGCAATCAATTACTAATTTAAATTACAATAAGTCTGAACTACATTTTTATACTAATAAATTAGTTATACAGGCAGGCACATCTTAATATTCAATAGAAATTAGATGGATTTTAGTACAAAACAACAGCTTATATATCTTTTAAGCATAAATTAACTTTTAGTTATATTTCTTTAAAGCAAAAATTACTGCAATTCTTTTTGCTATTATTACTGTACTCAGAAACTGTATAGTATATATTTTACTAATTTACAATCTGCTATATTCAAATACAATAGCATTAACTTAACATTACTTAAATTATTATTTATTAATACTTTATATTATTTACTTTGATATGCTTTAATTAACTTTATAAACTCTTACAATATATAACTTAATCTTTATAAAATTGTTGTATATTAGAACAATAAATTTAATAATCTTACTAATAATCTTGTCTATAACTATTTTAATTGCTTATATCTATTATTTAATTTATAAAATTATTATAATTCTAATTATACACTTTAACTTAATAATTATTTTATTGAACTACTTATTTGTTATTAAATTTGTATAATTTGTTATATTTATATCTATGCATTATAGTTATCTTAATATTATTTTTAAAAATAATTTCAAATTATAATTTAAATTAATTAAAAAACCATCTAGCTTTATATTAATAATAATTAAAAAATAACAAACTACTTTTATAGTTTTCTAACATCTCAACTTAAGTTCTTTTATATAAAAATTCTTATAAATAATTTTCTAACTTTATACAATCTATATAAATATAATTATACCTAATCTTCCAACTGTCACTAATATAACCAAACCAGTACTTCACTTCATTGAACCATCTGTCTATTCTCATATCATCTTAACAATTTTATTATTTTTTTTTTTATAGTTAAAGTCTCTATCTTAGAGATACAATGTTTTTATTCAAGTATATTAAAACATGGCATGTCATCAGAAGCTCATCTTACATTAGAGATTACAACTAGTCACATATGCATTTTTGATGCCTAATTTAAGTAGTTCACTTACACATTGCTATATAAGTTTTATTCTAGTTGCCATATCTGTAAGCCAACTAGAGGTCTTGCTTATTTAAACTCTCTGTATATGCAATTTTTCTTGTATTATGAAAACATCTTAAGGCTATATTCATTCAAGTTTCTGATGCTTGTTGTTACCCTTAGGACTAATTTATTCTTGACAGAAAACTTACTAGAGCTTTATGTTCTATATATATAAACCTAGTTTTATGCAACATACTATAATTATCTAACATTTGCAGTCACAGAAATTACCTGTTTAACTACTATGTTATATTATTTCTACTTTTGTAAAGTTTATTAGAACCCCAGTACTTATCTTCTTGGCATCTTCTCCATCATCTCCTACTAGTCACAACTCAGAACCATTAGTCTTATTCTAGACTACCAATCCAAATAGCCTAGTATAGTATACTTCTATATCCTTTTCTTCTGGCAAATTCAGTGGCCTGGTTGGTTATATGCTTCTCTACACATATTTGACATCTGGTTTTAACTTTTGGTTTCTATAAAGATGTTTTGTGAGTTTTAACTAATCCAATAATACTATTGAAAGTTTATGCTATCTCTTTATTCAGGAATTTTCAAGTAGATTTTTGTCATCTTAGTTCTTTAGTATTCTATACCTGATAGTCTTATCATAGGTTTGTACTAAAGTCTTATGCAATACTGGTTATATATTCCTTTATATATATGTAATGTTACACTTCACATAAATGCCCTAAGCTCCTAATATCAGTAGAACTTAACTTGGTGTACCTGGGTTACAGCCATATAAGACTAACTGATCAACAGGAGACAGTTACTGTAATGCAAATATAATTTCCAAATTTCATTATAGGTAGGATTTGAACCTTAAACCTGCCACTTGAAGAATAACAACCTAACTAGTGTTTGACAAAATTAAGTAAAAACTTAATTGTCAAGTTTTTGATTAAGTTAAACATCTAATAATAATATAAATCAAATCTCAAATCAGTAATTTATTTTTAGTAAAATCTAATGAATTTCTTGTAATTTGTGCATAATGTATATTAATCAAATTATAACACTTTTATTTGTATATTAAGTATTGCATTCTATTTTGTCTTTATTTTATGATCACTCATATATTAAAACTCTTAAAGCTAACAACTTTTAACATTATTATATTAAATAAGTAAATATATTTAAAAAAATTGGCTTGCTTTTTTAAAGTTTCTGTAATCACTATAATCAGTTTACATTACAGAGATTCTCACAGATTAGAAATAGGTTATAATGATGTTTGACTACTAGTGAAGTGTAAATTATTCACTCAAATTTTTTGCACTATATACTGATTTTATTTTACTGCTTTATTGTCAATTTAAATAAACAAATATAAGTTTACTCAGAAGCAGTATATATAAATATTTAAGCATTCAAGTTTGGTCATTGAGGTTTGTTTAAATGTAAGGTTGTTAATAAAGTGTTCTAGATTATAATAAAACATATAATCCATTTCTGGAGTGCTTCAGAGTAGGTTATATGTTTTATTATAGACTGGAGTACCCTTTTAACAACCCTATTCAAGTGTAATTGTTATATTTTATGAATTTATAAGCCTTATAGTTTTAATTATTTGTATTTGTATATTAAGTACATTTTCTGTAAGGTATAGTTTTTAATATTATTAAATATTACAATTAGGTAACTGCACAACAAATTATGCTATGTAAAACCAGAAATGATGTTAGCTTTGATGTTAATATATTATTGTGCCAATTTTTATCCAAAGTTGAAACTTAATAAATCTTGGGCTAAATTGAATTCAACATTTATAAAAAATATTTGTTTCTCAAAATATAACTAATAAAATTACATAAGATTGTTAAAAAAGGATCAAATAATTAGAAAATTTAGAAAAATAATATAAAAAGAAAGGTATTAGTTTATGTAAAGTAAATTAGATTTATAAAGTCTCTTTCAGAATACTATATAGCAATTTTGTTTCATAATTCAGTATGAAAATATATAAACAACAAAAATTTTAAAAACATTTAATAATTCTTGAACAAGTTTGTTAATAGGAACTTATTATTGGCAAATTACTATAGCAAATTAGTGGTTTATTCAAATTCAAAAAGTTTTTTTATAAAATAAAATAAACCTTTAGCAATAGAGAATGTTATAATTAAAATCAAAAAATCTTATTTTATTTTTTCTGATTTATAATTCAACATAGTAAAAATACTATTAAATATCCTACTTATTTTAAAATATGTTACCTATTTGTTAATTATAAAACCTTCTAATATAATAAATTTAATTAATTATAAAATGGATCATAAATAATACTAATATATAAAAAAACTCTTTCCGTAAATCCTTTTTACACAAAAATAACTAAAAATCCGTCAGTACTAAAATCGTTAATACCTAGTTATTTTATTAAGATAACCAAACTTGATGTCTTAAGTAAACTTGCTCAGCTCCTAATTTTACATATACTCTAAAAGTTTCAAGTCTATAACTTTCGAACTCGCAGTT
>CAJVQA010003903.1:0-18506 GCA_910591915.1 Cetraspora pellucida | reverse complement strand
ATTTTGATTAGTAATATTTGATATTTTAGTTTGGAGTTGTGCGAGGCTTTGTGATGTTTGGTTTGAGTAATTTTCAAGGTTTTTCTTAGAACAGTTTTTCCAAAGAAAGTTTTATCTTGTATGTTGTTTGGTAGGTTTTGTTTTGTTAGTAGTTATAGATATATCAAGAGTAATGATTTTGTGATCTGATTCAGATGAATTATTTTCAAGAATGTCAGTATAATCAATTTGAGATATGCTTAAATTTGTCTATATTTGGTCAATTCTACTATTTGAGGTTGAGTGAATAAAAGTAAAGTTGTGGGTTTGAGGAAAGAAAAGTCAATATATATCTTTGAATTGATGTCTAATTAGATATTTGAGAATTTGAGATTCTGGAATAAAAGTGTTTTTAGAGAGATTTCTATCTAAGCGTGAATTAGGAACACTGTTAAAATCACAAAGTATTATTAGTTGATAGCTGGAGTTGTTGCAAAGTTGAATGATTTGTTCTTGAATTTCAGAACATAATGTTTTTTTTCTGCTATTGGAAAGTAAATTTGGAGAATATGAATAGAATTGTGTTTAAAATACAAATCAAGACCAATTATATGTCATTATAGTTGTGTGTTCTAGCTATATATTTGGAAATTCTATTATGTATAAAAATACCAACACCTGTTTGATGAGAATTTTTATAAGAACTCCAGAAACTGTTATAGTTTTGAAGTTCTTTGTTAATAAATTTTTCTTCTTTTGAAGTTAAATGTGTTTCCAGTAAATCAAAAATATCAAAATTATGTTGGTTGATTATATCAATTAGTGAGAGTTTTTTTAAATATTAAAATAAACCATTAATGTTTAAAAAACCAATTTTTATAGAAATTAAAATAATAGGTAAGAGAGTTGTTTGTAGAGAAGGTATATTATTAGTAGTTATAGAATTTGAGTTATGTGAATTAGGAATAAATGAATTTAAATTAGTATCATTATATGTATTAAAGAAAATACTATTAGAGATAGTATAAGGAGTTGAGTATTTGGAATGTGTTTTAATAAGAAGGTTATTGTATAAATGATAATGTGAACTTGAAAGAAATGTGTGATTAGATAGGAGTTTATATTTTAGATTTTTATAGATATGTGTTTCCGTAAATGTATTATTAATAGAGATTTTGAAAGGTTTGTTAAAAGAGTTATTTTTTAGATGTTGGATAAAAGATAGTAGTGTTTGTTTAGGTGGTAGAGTTGGAAGATTATGATTGATAAGAAAGATATTATAGTAGAGAAGATTCTTGGAGTTAGATGAAGAGTTGGAATCCAAAAAGTAAGAAGATGTTTCTGCAAGGTCACTTACTGTTTTAAGCTTGGCTCGCACAGCTGCGAAAGATACTATAGTCTTCCTAGTATGTTGGGCCTGATTGTCATTAACTCAGTCTTTCATGTAAATAGGCTTTACTGCCTGCCTACTTACATCATTCTTCTCTAAAAATAACCTACTGTTTGTAAAGTACATTATAATTTTAAAGGTGACAACTGCTTTAATGTTACTTGCAAAAAGGTTTATTGAAAAGGAGGTTGAGAGATAATAGTTTTAAAAAAGTCAAAGTCATTAATTTTTTTAGAGTAATATATTTGAATTCCTTAATAATAAAAGATTCAGTTTGAGGATAATAGTCTTCATCATATTTTTTCCAGATAAAAGAAATAGAAAGATTTGTATCACTTTGTTTAAGTATTTTAAAGTAGATAATAATTCTGGCTAGAAAATGAATGTCTGTAATTTGAGTTATAGCTTTTTTAATAGCTTGGTTATAGCTTAAGTTAAAGATTTTATTATTTTGAGCTGCTGCTTGAAGAAAAGCTTTAAAGTATTCATAAAAGTAGTAGGTTTGATGATTAATATTATGATCAGTTTTGTTGATTTCCATGAATTGTTTTTCAGCAGAATCAGCAAGTTCACTAAGAAATTTAATTGGAGTTGGAATTTTGAATGAGGCTGGATGTTTATTATCTTTGTAGAAGATTGAAAAGTCTAAGGTAGGATGAGTCCATGCTGGTTTATTAGACTTGATAGATGGACTTGATTTGTCAAAGACAGGAGCAGAGAATTTTTTAAAGGATTGATCAAAATAATATGTAGAGAGGTTTTGGAAATTATGTTCAGTATCAGATGGAAGAACTGTACATTTATGTTTATCAGAGTTTTTGCAAGTATGAACATGAAAAAGAGTACGTTTTCTAACTAATAGAGTCCGCTCTTGAAGAGATGTAATAGATTTAATAATAAAGGATTGAGGTAATAGCTTTTTATGCTCTTCAGCATATTTAGTTGTAGTTTAATATTTAAGAAAATTAAGAACTTTGGTTTTGATGATGTTTGGAGAATGTCGTTTATAAATTTCAAAAAATTTATCAAACCAATTTTCAAGAATTACTCTATATGGTTTAAGAGAAGGTATTTGGAAAGAATTTTTAAATTTTTTGATATTAATGTTAAAAGAAATATTAACATTTAACTTTTTATCATTTTGTATTTAAAAAAAAGCTTTGTTAATTAAATTATAACTAATGTTATAATGTAAAGTAAGATAAAGTGGTTGAAGATTTAGATCTTCTGCAAATTTTTTTGCATGAATTGTTTTGTAGGTAGAGTTAAGAAAAAGATGTAAATGAGCAAGATTAATAGCAACTTGAAGTCAATTTTGGAATATATATGATGGAATAGTATAATAAGATTAAAAAATTTTTTTATAATTGAGTTTTGTGAAGAATATGATAAGAAATTTAGAAAGAATAAGTTTTAAAGTATTAATTAAAATTCTTATAGGAATTAGGATATGAGTATCAATTAATGGATTAGTTTTATGAACTAAGTCCATCAAGAATTTAGGTTTTTGCTCTGCTATATTTTTTAATAAATAATTAAAAGAATATTTAAAAATAGATTTAATATCTGGATTTTCAGAAGAAATAGTTTTTCCAGATATGAATTGAATTAAGTTTAGTTTAAGAAACTCAAATAATTGTTGAGAGAGTGGAGTATTAAGTTTTGAATTAGGTTCCATTTTTTTTGTGACTGGAAATAATTTAAACCAGTCAAGATCTTGAGAGGTATCATGTTTTTGTTGTTGAAATTTGGTATTTTTTTTAGGAAATTTATATAAAATTTCTTTGAAGAGTTCCAATTTTTCAGTTTTATTAAATAAAATAAACTTGAATATATGAGTCATTTTCTTTTGTTCTTGAATTAAAGATTTAGTTTGAGGAAGGTGACGTAATTTGATATCAATAATTCTGTGAATATAGCTACAATGAATAAGTCAAGTCCTAAATAGAATTATTGTAGTATAATCTGGTGAATATTTGTTTTCTTGAGAAAGAACACAAGGAAGATTTTTGATATTACATAAAACACATATATGAATATGTTAAGAATGAGGAATAATAGCAGTTGATGTAGGATTAATATTGAATAAAAGAAAAAAAATAGTAGAATTAGAATGTTGAGTTGAAAGTTGTTTGATAATAGGAGATGCAGGTAGAGTATTGCTGATTTTTTCGAAGCATTTAGTAGAGATAATTGAAAAGGTTTGCATATTAGAGAGACCAAGAGTAGTAGGTTGAGTAATTTTATAGTAGTGAGAGGTAAAATTTGTATGAAATTGATCACATAAACATGTGCCAATAGTTGGTTAAGTGGGAATTTTGAAATAATGTTGTTTTTTCTTAAGACTTTCATATTAATTAGAATTAACATCTGGTGGAAGAACATGAAGTGATTTAGAAGTTTTCTCATTTATACCAAGTCTATGATAGGCTCTGTATTTAGATTAATAATAATCCATATCATAAGAGTCTGGTTCAGTTGTTGTAAGAGTAGGTATTTTTAAGATAATTTGTTAAGTAAAAGTTATAAATATATGATTTTACAAGGGTAGTAGGCAAGTACAAGGGTTAAAGTATACTGTATAACTTAATATAGGTTTGTGTAATTTTTTTAATAAGGTATTACAGAATTTCAATTTATAATAAACTAGGATAATGGGTATGACTAAATATTAGTTACTAATGTAGTGTAATATTAGTACAGAATACAATATTTGTGTAAAATTAATTAGAACCAAATATAGAAAAGAATAGATTGTATGTTAAATAAGGTTCTATTTAAGAATATATTAGTAAATTTAGTGTAAATTTAATTAAGTATAAATTAAGAAGTGATCTGATATTACATGAAAAGCATATAAGTATAAGCAGACCAAAGTATGGATAAAAAATAGGAAAAGAATTTTTACAAAAGACTAAAAATTAAATTTGACTGTAATTTAGTTAATATTTGGTCAAAAATCTTTGTCTAGAACTTGTTTTGATTAGAAAAGTATACTCTACACTTTTATTTAAGAATATAAAGTAAGTTGTAACAATAACTTTTGTGTATTAAATGAAATTGTAAATTCTGAAGACCAAAGGCCATTAGTATGTTTTTCTTAACGAGTTTAAATCCTAAAGACTTGAAATTTTTAGAATAAATGTAAAATTTAATACTGAACAAGTTTACTTAAGAGCAAAAAGCAAGTTAACTTAGTAAAATAAATAGTTATAAACGTTTTCTACAGACAAATTTTTAGTTAAGATTTGTGTAAAGGATTTGCAGAAAGAGTTTTTATTAAATATATTTAAAATATATAATAATTATATAGTTACTAATAACTTAATAGTTTCAAAAAATATTTTTATTATATTTTTGTAATATATTTTTAATATAATTATAATATATTTATAATATTTTATAATATTTATATATATATAAACTATAATAAACTATATGATATTTTTATTATATAATAATAATATAATAATAATATAATAATTATATTATAAATATATTAGCAAAATTTGAAGTTTCTGCAAAGAATTTGCAACTCTATGAGAGTTGAGATAGCAGCCTGTTCAAGCTGAGCATTAAATTGATAGAAGAGAGTAGTAAATAGAGAGTTCTGTATAAATATTTGTATTTCAATATATAATGGATATTTTATTGACATGTTTAAAATATCTGCAAATTTTGCCAATAATAATGTTATTATTATTATATGTTAGTAACCAGAATTTAAGTCTTTTAGAAATATATTAGAAATTGTAAGTGAAAGAATTGTGTCCTATTTATTGGTATTGTGGGAGTAGTATTTTAAAGCTGTTGTTAGTAGTACAGTATTTTCTAAACATGTAAACCAAGATGGCTTATGTTCTTTAGGCAGCTGTACTAAGCAAGATAGAAGATAATTTCATTAAAGTAAAGTAGTATTTTTTGCAGTGCAGAGTTGTTTAAGATACAGGATGTTAAGTTTTCTAAGTTGTTTTTTGAAGATAGTGTATTAAAGATAGAAGAACATAATTAGTTCTAGTGATTAAAGGTTGTATTGTATAATATTGGGCCAGGATACACTGTTGTTAGCTATTATAAATATATTAATATATATAATAAGTTGAATAATTTTGAAGTTTAAAGTGTATCTATTAAGTCTATTAATATTAGGTAGAGAATGTTGTAATATATTTGTAGTTGATCAGAGATTATTTTGTAGTTGTTGTAGTTAGATGCATGTAGAGGTTTCTAGTAAATGAAAGTTATTAATTCATAAAATAAAATTAGATATATGATGTTGAAGCTGAATGTCCCAGATATTGTATATTATATAAGAATGGATTAAGCATAGTGCTGTTTGAGATGGAATAGACTAGATAAAATTATATTTGGTTACAATAGGATATTTGGCTAGAATTTTGTTGCATACAGAATAAGGAAGAACTATATTATGTATTTAGTATTCTAGTATTAAAATAATAACTGTATTAATAATATAAATTATTTATATATTTGTAACTTTTTTGGTACTAGTAATGTTTGTAAGTTGAAATGTTTTTTCTTAAATTAGTTTAATTTGTGTAGTTTGTTTGTTGTCAAATGTAAACCAGCAGCCAAGGAATTTAAAAGGTTGGTTGACTAAAATAGATGTAAGTGTAGAGTTAAAGAATTGAATTTTGGTTTGGGATTAATTTGATATGAAGATAGATTTGGAGAAATTAATTTGAATATTAACTATTTGGTAAAGGATGTTGCAGTTTGAAGTGTTTTTTTAAGTTCTAATTTAGATTGAGAGATCCAAAGTGTATCATCCATATAGGCTAAAACAAAAGTAGATGTATTGAAAGTTTGGGTTTTAAGTAGAAAGAGGTTAGTTGGCCATGTTGTAAATAATGTATAACCTTTATGCTGTGATGCAACTTTGTAAATAAGTGAATCATAGTTTATTTACCAAAAGAAAGAAGTAATAGTTTCATCTTGGTCTATTTTATTTTTAACTAAATAAAAATTAGTAAGACTAAAGTTTGTAATTACTCTGTTTTGACAATCTGTAAGTAGATTAACAAGTATATTAATCAGTTAGAATGGCATGTTGATATGATTAAAAGCTTTTTAGAATAGGTTTAAGTTAATTGATTTATAAGTTTTATTCATGTCCTGAAATATAAGCTAAAGTTTCTTGAAATTGCAACATGCTTTTTCTATAATATTGTTAAGTATATGAATAAAAATAACAATACTATTGCCTAGAAGAGCAATATAGTTGTAAGTAAAAGTATTTTAAATTTTGTAAAAGTATGGTTTAAGTAATTTGTAAGTAGTTTGGTATATAGTTTTTTGGTATGCTTAAAAAGACTAATAAGTCTGGTGTTGGTAAGATTATCATTAAAGATTAGTTTTTTGAAAATTGGAAAGATACTGCCTTCTTTTTATTGTTTAGATATATGGTTTGTGAAGATATATTTATTAAAAAGAGCTGTAATTGCTTAAAGAAATAATGAGCCTGCATGTTTGAGCATTTTATAACTAATGCCTGAAGGGCCACAAGCTTTATTGTTTAGGAGCTAAACTAGTGTTAAATTAACTTTATCAACAATAAATTCAGAAAGAGTATTGTTATACTATTTAGGATTTATGTCTAGTTTGGAATTGTATTTATTTTGCCAGTCTGATTTATATAGTTTTTGGTTAATATGTCAGTGTAATGTCCATTTATTAAAGTGTTGTTGGATATGAAGTTTATTATTAGGTGTATCAGTAATAAGATCATTGTTTATTCTGATGTTATTAAATTTGACAGGATCTTTATACTGGTTGAAAATACTATTAATCATAGAAATAGAATTTGATTGTAGTTTATTATATTTTTTGATAATATTGTTATCAATTAGTTGTTTAATTTCTTTAATGTTTTCTATATTATGAGTATAGTATAATGTTTTTTATTTATTTTTGGCTAAACCTAACCAATTGTTATTAGATTCTATTCTGCTAGTAGTGGTGAAATGTTGAGATTACAAGATGTATTAATATAGGTAATAAGTTGGTTATGATGAAGTAGAATAAATGTTGAGTGTTGATATGCATGTTTGGTTTATTGAATAATATTACTAAGAATTTTAAAATAATAATATAATTTTGAAGCTTTTGTAGAAAAAATATATTGGAAATTTCTAATTATAAATTTTTTGTTAGGAATGTGTTGGAGTGTTGCAGTAATAATACTATTTTGAATTTTGTGTCATGTGAATTCCAAGGGTTCTAAGGTTTGTATGTTAAGTGGTGTTTGGTTAATAGTTAAGTTTAAGGTTACTTGATCTGAAAAAAGTTACTATTGTTTATTGTTCATGTTTTTATATAAGAATGTTCTTCATTAAGTTTTGGTTAAGTAGCAGAGTTTATATGAGTATGCATAAGGAAAAGACCAATTAGAAATGAGAATTTTGTGGTCATTTTGAGTACTAGTATTAGGATCTTCAACAGTAAAGGAGTTAAGATAACAGAAAAGAGGTTGGTTAGCCCAGATATAGTCAATGCTACTAAAATATCTACTGCTTTGCCAAGTAGATATAGAGGATTGTGTATAACTAGCTAAGTTATATAGATTATTATATTGAAAAAAGTATAGTTTATATTTAATTAAAGATGATTGAGTAAGGTAATCAGATGCATTGAAGTCACTTAAAATAATAGGTTGTATGTTTAAGATGATGGCTTGTTAGATCTATTGTATAATAGTATTTTGTACTAATAGTCTGAGTTAAGAATTATCACATAGTAAATAAATTGAAATAATTCTAAACTTTAAGTTATATTTAAGGAAAAGTTTTACTGTGATGACATATCCTGTAAAGAGTAGAATTTTGTGAATATAACATTTAATAGACTTATAAATTATAATAGCTGTACCAGCTTTTGAATTATTAGTACAGAACTAGAGATAAGTAAAATGTTTAGATTTTTGTAATTTGGTTATATGGTTATTTGCAGTAATTTTAGTTTCTGTAATACTAATAATTTTGAGGTTATTGAAAAGTCAAAGCCTTTCTAGATTTGTTGTTTTAAATCTTCATTATAGTCTCATACATTATGTGTACAGATTAATAGATCAAGTGGTTTGAAATTTATTTGTGTTGAATTATTGAAAGAAGATGAAAGTAAACTGTAATAGTTTGGAGATTCCAGTCTTTGGAATAAGTAAGAAGTAGAAAAAAACTGATGGTCTGAGAGTGTTAGTATAGAAAAGGTTGATGTTGATGTATTTGATTTTAGTTGGATATATGGATAATACCAAATAGCTTGAACTGGTAAGATAAAGTAATTAGGTAAGGGTTTAGATTCTGGTGAAAAGTAAACATAAGCTTCACTATAATTATTTTTAATAGAAATAGTTAATATATAGCTATATAAGTTATCAAATGAGTAGCCAAAACTGTTAATATGTTATAAAAAGATAATAATAGTTTGAGAATGAGAAATTAGTAGTATGTGATTGTAAAATAAGAATTTGTTGTAGTATATATTAAATTAAATGTTGTTATAATATCACTTAGCTATACTGGTTTCATTATAGTTTTCTAGGATAGTGGCTATTAGTTGAAAATAAGTGTTGTTTAGTTCATTATCTTTTATAATTAGATTAGTATCTAATGTATTATTATTTAATAAAGAAAATTTAGAAGAGATAGATATAAATAGATAGTAGTATGACAGGTTTTATGTTAAGTTCAGAAATGGGACAAATGTGACAGATTGTCACTAGAAAAAGGGTTATAATGCATAATGTTTCTCAAAAATAATAGAGGTGATTTTATAATTTGGCACAAAGTCAAGACGATTATTTAAGGAGTATTATAAGATAAGTACTACAGTTTTTAAAGAGCATTATTGTATTGGCAGTTCAAAGGATCTTTATTAATAACTTTATTAATATTTTGTAGAGGCAGTACAAGTATATTGTTAGAGGTTATTCAAACTATATTGAAATATGCTGGACTGTATTAAGATACCATTTGGGAGAGAGAAATTTCATCCTTTTTTATAATAAATTTTACTATAAGAAGAGCTCATACAAGACCATAACTCTCCTCATTATTCTTTACACTTCCCAACCTTATTTGTTATAACCTTTAACCCCCTTTTATATAGCCTTTCATTACTTTAATATTTCTCACAACTTTTATAGTACCAATGAGAAATGTTTCAGTTTTTCGATCCTGAAGCCAGAACCTATCATATTGTCTTCAATTGCATCCCTCTTGACATCACCTCATACCTAACCAAGTAAGGCAGATGAAGTCAATATTCATTTTCAGCACAACAGGTTGGTTTAGATTAATTTTATTTTAATTGGAGGGGGTGATGGGGTCCCACATAGAGGCTTGTGTACTTTCATATAGCTTCTTTTAGAGTCAGATGCATATGTTTCAGATAGATCATCATAGGCAACTCTAATTAGGTAAGCATATCATAATAACATCTATTTTACAGGTTCTATGAGATGTCAGTTTAACCTCTAACAGTAGATATAGCCTAATAGTTGTAGGAAAAAATAATCAGATAAGGGTTGAGACACATATGATAGGTGTATATAATATTCACTATAGTTAAGTTTAATTGCTAATCTAAACATATAGTTGAAATTATTGTATTGTATAAAGTTGTATTAATAGATGTGTTTTAAAAATAAGTTGAGTGTTTTTGAATATAGAAATATAAATAGCTTTAAATATGCTAGTCATTGGTTATAACATGAGTCTGGATTGTATAATGTCTTATAAATTAGTTTTTGCAGTACTTTCTTGATGTTTGATAATAAAATAGAATTCAAGAAAGTAGAAGATTCTTCTGTAGATTTGCTTACCATATACTTAGCTCTTATAGCTGCAAAGAGTACTATAGCCTGCTCTGTATATTGAGTTTGGCCATTATTAACTTGGTTCTTCACATGAATATCTTAATTTCTATCTTATTATTAGCAAATTCTTTTTATATAAATTATATTTAAAAATTTTATATAAATTTACAAACCTAATGTAAGTTTATATATCTATAACTTTTATTTTTTTTTTAGTATTAAGGTAACCTCTTGGGTCTTTTAACTTTATTTAACAATAGTAAATATGATTCAGTAAACTACTACAGGAAGAGTGTACAATTGGCTACATGTATAACTTTTTTATATTACCTATTTAAGAAGTCTGTCTAAAAGTTTTTTACCAATTGTTATATATAACACTCCTGCTTGGATATTGTATTTTAAACCCTCTGAATCTGCAAACTTGTTAATTTCATTAGGTCATATCTGATGCCAAAATCATCATCTCAACCTTAGGACTATTTTATTCTTGAGGAAACTCCCCAAAGCCTTCTGTATTTATTTTTATAGCTGATCTAGATATTGTTATGAAAGAACCAATATTTGCAGTTAGAGCTTAACTATTAAACTGCTATATTCTTGTAGAGTTCACTTAGACTCCAGCATATACTTCATAGCATAATCCTGATATTTTAGTATACCTCTGCCTTTTTACCTACCTTTTTACCAATTTCCAATTTAGATAGTCTATGTAGGACTATGACCAGTCCATCAGTATATCAGAATGGTCTGATATTCTTTTTCTCTAATTCATTTTAGCAGCCTGGTTGGTGTACTTTCAAGACTTTCAACCTGGAGTTTCTTGGCTGTTCAGCTACTATGACTAAGTATTATAACCTTGGTATCCATTTTTTCAAACTAGTCTTTACTGTAAGGCTATCAAAGATCCAGTTATCTTTCTACTTAGGTCTTCTCAAATAAACTTCTTGTTATCTAATTTTAACAGATTTACATAGTTACAAGAACTTATCTAGTATTTGCACTATCCAATTTATTAATTTGCATTTCTCTATAAAACTCCAATATTACACAAATGCTTTATAACCTGCCAGTCATGCTGGTGTGATGCTATTACAGATATTCCAATCTAATCATTATTAACAGTTGTCATAATATGAATATTACATAGGTGATTATTCAAATTTTTCCTATCATGGGATTTAAACACTCAACCTACTACTTGGAGGTTAACAACCTAACCAGTTCACTAGATTATCACATCCTATTTATAACTTTTATATAAATATATAAATATATAAATATATAAAACATATATATAATATAAATACCACAAAATCAAGAACTCTTTCCAACGATCACCTGGACCAAGTTGGCACTGAAAGTAGATTGAAGACTCTGGCTCCAAAGTGGATAATATTCTTAGTTTTATATTAAGTAAACTTGCTGTTGACAAAGCTCAAGTACATGATATACTGAGGAGTAGGCAAAACTTGAGTGATTCTTGCCTTGGGTTAAGCTTTTTGTCTGGTGGACTCTCTCGCATATTTGGCATCCAAACTGGAAGGATATTCTGGAAGCAAGTAGAGACAAAATCAGTTCTCTGGTTAAGAATATTAGAAGCAGAAGAAAAAGAAGAACAACTAAAAAAACTCTCCTTGACTTGGACCCTTGCAACAACGATATACCTCCTCTTTGTCTTTTTTTTTGTTTTCTTTTTTTGAAAAAGTGGAGATTTGGCTCACCTTCATCAAAAGATCGACATTGTGCATCACTTCCTTTTTCAGTTATATGCTTATTTGGACATGGCAAATAAGAAACACCACAAACACGTGAGTTGGCCAATCATGTAGAGCAGATTAGAAAAGGATTTAATTCAGAAAGACCAAAAATATATTGAGATATGCATATATTCCAAGACTATGTGCATAATATTTTTTAAAAAAATAGATACTGAGGTTTATGAAGAATTGAACCACTTAAGTGCACTCCAAACCATGGCACAGTACCTCATCTACTTGAAGATTCTTCTATATGAAAGGTGTTTGGCTCAAACTCCACCTTACAAATGAATACAGTTTTCATTCTAGTTAAAGGTGGCTAGTTTCTAGAGAATAGCCATAGCACATAAAAATATAAAAACATTGTAGTGAGCAGTAATTGTAGAATAGAGTTTTACCCTGTTAGCAGGTTTTCTCCTTTATTCTCTTTATAGATTAGTTTCATTTTCTTTTTGTTAGTTTTATTTTACTCCTTATTTTCATTCCTCCCTTCCTCAATTTTAAAATCATTTTCTTTTTTTTGTTTTTCTCTTCTCTATGAGAAGATGTTTCTAGATTGGCAGTATCCTATTGTAGGGCAGGGGTCAGACAAGTCGTAATTTCTAGTTCTAACTGGATTAGTGCGGCAGGTCACATTTAGGTACTGTTTGGATGGCCAGATGATGATAGACTT
This sequence comes from Cetraspora pellucida, assembly GCA_910591915.1. Taxonomy (NCBI): domain Eukaryota; kingdom Fungi; phylum Glomeromycota; class Glomeromycetes; order Diversisporales; family Gigasporaceae; genus Cetraspora; species Cetraspora pellucida. The sequence continues at coordinate 5,868 of CAJVQA010003903.1, read as the reverse complement.
ATAAGTTAAATGATATTCTGTATTTACAAATGTAGCTACAAATAGTTTAATAAAATACTATCATGACTGCTTAAGGGGAAAAAAAAATAAAAATAAAAATAAATACCACTGTATTCTCTATTTAGATCAACTAACCACATTCGATAACTCATGCCTCTTAGACTGAAAACACATATCTACATGTATAAATAAAATCTCTAAAGGCAGACAACCATTCTGGTTTAATTATCTAGAAGACCAAACTACAAGTTATTCATACAATCGCACTCATTATTAACACCTATACTTACCTAACACAAACTACTACAGTTATTCAACTGGACACTTTTCTTTAAGGAAAAAACCATGGCTTATTACAGTACTTGATGATCAAATCACTACTGGCAAAGTCAGAAGACAGCCCTCTTCTTTAGGAACCATTCTTATTACTCATTGGCAATGCCATATAGAACAACAATTTACTCGTTTATATTCACTTCCACTGATTCAATCACAAATATGTTCAGGTTGCTCTCTCAATTCTTACACAATTGCCAACAAATGCACAATCAACATTCTTATCAATCTCTCTTCTAGATTCTTTGGTTGAAGTCTTGATAAAAATGATAGTGATAAAGAAATGGGAAGAGATGAAGGTTGTTGAAGTGCTATTTGAGATATAGAAGGTAAGTTCAGTATTAATATTGTAGTATATTAATTTGTTGAGTTGAAAAAGTCATCTTCTGTTGTATATGATTTTAGTAGAATGTTTGTAATATCAGATAGCTTGGAGTGATGGAATAAAATAATTAGTTAAAGGTTTGGGTTCAGATAGAAGGTATATATGAACTTTACTGTAATCATTTTTAATAGAAATAGTTAAAGCATAACTACAAGCATTGCTTGATAAATAATTAAAACTATGAATATGTCATATAAAGAAGATAATTGTTTGTGAGTATAGAAATAGTGAAAGGTAGTTATAAGCTAGAAATTTATTGTAATATGTATAAAGTTGTATAGAGCCAAAGTGTTTATTAGCAATAACAGTATCATTATGACCAGATAAGACAGTTTTTATTAGTTGTATATAAGTGTAGTTTATAGCATTATCTTCAAAAATAGGTTTGATATATTGTGTACTGAAGAATATTTAAAAGAGATAAGTATTGATAGATAATATTCATAACCAGATTAATGTAGAATGAAATAGTCAGATAAGGGTTCTGGTTCATTTGATAAGTATATATAGTGATATGAGCCACAAAGGTAGGAATGGCACTAGAAGGGACAGAAAGGAATATGATGAATTGTTGCTTTGAATTCATTAACATTACATAATGTCACTTAAGGCAGGTAATGCAGATTCGATTTGGCACTAGTCTAAAATAGTCTTGAGAATGTTACTGAGGAGAGTTTAAAAAAGCATAGGGTTTTTATTTATTATTTATTTTTATTATTTTAATTAGAACTTTATTAATTATATTTTTATTTATTTATAGGCAGGATACAAGTTAAAAGGTAATTCAGTTTCTTTTTTTTTTTACAAGAAGGTGAGAGATACTCTACTTTAGGCCAGAACTCTAATTATTTTATAAACCAATTTTTTGAGAAAAAAAAAGGAACTTGAAACATGGCTTTGACACCTTTTTTCTCATTGTTATAGACCATTTTTTCTTTTTTTACTAACATTCTTTTCTTTTTCCAACACTTTATCTGTTGTTTCTTTAGCATTTTCTATAACACTTCTACAATGGCACACAACCCAACATATGATAACGCATTGACATAGTCACAAACTTTATCTGTCAAGATAATATTATTTTAACAGTTGGATTCCAAATTGGGCAGGTGGCTTTTTCTTCAATAGATCAGTGCCATTACTTAATGGAAAGCTTGATTTGTCTTGGGTCACAGGTATTATGGTATGACAGTTTTTTATAATGCAGATTATTGGATTGTTACACACCATTTTCTTAAGGTTCTAGGGTCAAATCTACGCATAACAATAGCATTCACTATAGTCTAGTTTAATTAATATTGCTAATATAAAATTATAAAGATTGAGTGGTGTATAAATATAAGGATGTATATGTTCAAGAAAGGAATAAAGAATTTGTGGATGTGGAAGAGGGGTAGGCCTAGATAGACTAACTATTTATTATAGTATAAATCTGAATCCAGTAGTATATTGTATAATGGGTCTTGTGATGTTTTCTTGAAGTAAGATAATATAATAGGGTTCAAGAAAATAAATAGTTCCTCTGTAGATTTATTCACTGTATGCTCAGCTCTCACAGCTGTGAAGGATGCCATAGCCTGCTCTGTACATTGAGTCTGGCTATCATAAACTTGGTTCTCTGCATAACTTATATAATCATATATAAGCAGACTACTTAAATTAGATACCAAAAGTATAAGTGTGGCTAATTGTTACCTTTAATGTAAGAAAGCCTCTGAAGGCAACTCATATTCTACAAACTTAAATAAAAATGTTACATTCCAAAGATAAGAACTTTAATACAAATAATAATAATAATAATATATATATATATTATATAAATTTATTTTTATTTTTTTTTAGTATTAAGATAACCTCTTTGGTCTTTTAACTTTTATTAATACTTTTATCAGACACATGTTCATATAAACATATGTCTATATTAAACTATTACAGAAAAGTGTACAACTAGCTACACATATAACTTTTTTATATTAGCAATATAAGGAGTCTGCTTAGAGGTTCTTTACCAGTTGCTATATTTAACACCTCTGTTTAGATATTTTATTTAAACTCTTTGATCTGCAATCTTAGTATTAACTTTACTGAATTACTGATTCAAATCTTTTGCTTCAATCTTAGAATTATAATTTTTGGACTATTTTTATTATTAAAATAAACCTATCAAAGTAAGCTATATTTTTTTTACTACTAACATGATTTATACTATGGCTAGATCAACATTTGCAGTTAGAATTATTCATTAAAATGCTTTTATTCTTGTAAAGTTTATCCAAACTCTAGTACTTATCTTTTTAATATCTTCTTCATTATCTTTAACTAACTGCAGCTCAAAACTAACAGACTTCCCAGACTTCTAATTTAAATAGCCTAATATGATATACTTATATATTCTTTTTCTTTTAATAATGCTTGGTCATATACTTATCTACACATTTTGTTATTTAATTTTATCTAACAATTTCTATAAAGGTGTTTTATAGACTTCTATAGTTCAATAATACTATCAAAAGTTTGTGCTATCTTTTTACTTAAAATTTTCAAGTAGGCTTCTATTTTCTTGGTTTCTTAGTTTTTTACACCCAGTGATCTTATTATAGTTTTGTACCAAAATCTTATATAATACTAGTTTTTCACATTTTTTTATATATATGTAATATTACATTTTAAATAGATGCCTCAAGCTTTCAATATTATATAAAACTTAACTAGATGCATTTAAGATTAAAATATCTAAATCTAACTAATTAATAAAAGATAGATATTATAATATGAGTATAATTTTCAAAATTCATTGTTCATAAAAATTGAATCTTAGACCTGTTACTTGAAGGATAACAACCTATTTACTTTACTAGGTTACTACATTTTATATAAATTTTATTTTAATTAAAATCTTAATAATTTTAAATTAAAATTATTTATATTATATATTTTTTTTTTAATGTTAATGGTGAGGCCATGTCTCTATTTTTATTGAATATTTAATTGAGATTTTACATAAAGTACAATTCTGCTTTTAAAATATTATAGAAAGAATAGAAGCTCAGACTAATTTATTTGTGACCTAAACTAACTGAAGTGGCCAAGGCTCACCTAGATTTGAGTGTTAGTAATTATGTGTAGAGGATTAGTTTGATATTTAATCTATTGGATATACCAAGAGTTTATTTTTAACTTAATAGAATTGAGTAAAAGAGAATGTGATGGGAGTGAGACAGTATTTGAAAATGTATTATATTCAGGGATTTGGGCTGTAGATCTTGAGATACATTATGGAATCCAGATTTTATAGTAAATTTGTTGATTAAGATGAAGTAAAAACTTGATAACAAGTGTTATGGCTACTTTTTTGAATGATAGATTTGCAATAATGTCAATGAGTTCATTTGGTATGAGACCCGTTAGAGTTGAAAAGATTGAGAGTAAATCTAGTATACTGTGAATAGTCATACTACTCAACAGCTTGATTTGGTTATATAAATTGGTTATAGTATTTGAAGTAGTGTCGAGTGTTTTAGTGTTTATAGTATGTTGTAATAAAATGTCTATAAGGCTGTATAGCAATTGATTAGATGGACAGATTATACAGTGAAGATAAGAACTAATTTGATGACATTGGTAGCAGATAGGTAAGTATAAGTGATATTGTTTATATAAGATGTGTGAAGTAGGAAGATCATCTAGTAGAATTTTAATTCTAAAGGATTTAAGAATAGAGAACTGAAAGCTGTGTGAGAAGAATGAGATCTTTTGGTTATTGTTGATATATAGCCAGATAGTTTGCCAATTAACTTGGTTAAGAATTTTGTCTCATTTTTGAAAGCAGTGTTGTGTAATTCATAGTGCATAAATATGTGTATAACATATTGTACGGATACTATAGTAAGTAGGTAATTCTAAAGAAAAGTTTTTAAGATTTAAAGTGTATGAGGGTTGTAAAAATTGTAGAGCATAAAGGTAAGATATGACAGATTGTAGTGGCTATATGCAAGTTGGTCTGCAAGGTTGTTGTATTGATCATCCTGATGGGCAGTAACTTTGTGAAAAGTAATATAGATATTGTATGATTTGACAAAGTTGATAAGTGTATTCCATAATAAGAAGTATGATATGTATGTGTAAGATGAAGTATGGACTGAATTTGAAAGACTGTAATATTTAGAGATTACAGACTGTGAGTTAGTATATATATGTATAGTATAGTTTCTAGGAGCAATAATCAGGTCTATTAGGATAGCAGTAAGCTCAGCTTTAAATGAGCAGATCCAGTATCTTATTTGGGCTTGAAAAGTATATATTATATTGTTGTTTAAAATTTGGACCTATCCAATGTCCATAAAGAATTGTGAGGTGCCCAGGTTGATAATGAGCCATCTGTGTAAAAATAAAGTTCTGATTGTTGTGCATTGTAGTTAGCGATTTGTTAAAGGTTGTTTGTTAAAGTATTGGGTTCAAATATCATTAGAATTAAGTATGTTGTAATGTTGATATTAGGGGAATTAGAAATTTGAATAGAATGTCAAATTGAAATAAAGTACATAAGATCAAGATAGTTAGCATTGAAGTTGAGGGTATTGTTGTATGTGTTGACTCGACCAAAGAATCTAGAAAAGAGATTGATAGAAATGTTGATTGTGCATTTGTTGGTGATTGTATAAGAAATGAGAAAGAAACCTGGACTTATTTGTGATTAAATTGGTAGAAGTAGATATAAACAAGTAAATTGTTGTTCTATATAGCATTGTCAATGAGTAATAAGAATGGTTCCTGAAGAAGAAGAATGTCTTCTGACTTTGCCAGTAATGATTTGATCATCAAGTACTGTAATAAGCCATAGTTTTTTCCTTAAAGAAAAGTGTTCAGTTGAATAACTGTAGTAGTTTGTATTAGGTAAGTGTAGGTGTAGATAGAGAGTATGATTATATGAATGATTTGTAGTTTGGTCTTCTAGATAATTAAACCAGAGTGGTTGTTTGCCTTTAGGGATTTTATTTATACATGTAAATATATGTTTTCAGTCTAAGAGGCATGAGTTATTAAATGTAGTTAGTTGATCTAAATAAAGAATACAGCTTATATACAACTTAACCAACTTATTAGAAATATATTCGACTTATTATACAATACTTATCCAAAAGAAATTG
>CAJVQA010003902.1:0-18510 GCA_910591915.1 Cetraspora pellucida | reverse complement strand
TCCAGCTGGACTTGAACCGTTGACCTTGACTGTGGAGGGTATGGGAGCTTAACTGCTAAGCTATGGGACCCACACCCTAAAAACTATCTCTATTCAAGATGCTATAATATTCTGAAAACTATTATATATCTTTTAAATTATTTTAAAAACCATTTACATTTTACAATATTAATAACTTGTGCAGTGTATAAAGCAGCAAACAATCTAAAAATACCTTGTTATAAGATAAATAAATTATTCAAGTTTTCATCTTAAACCATATTGACAAACAAATACCATTAAGTCTAATAGCTAACAACATCTTGACATCTTTTGAAAATAACAAACATGAATACAAATACACTTCTCTTATTTATCACAACATTATTTTTGCAATATATAAAGAACTCTAACTCCCTTTTCAAATGATACAACATGATTTCTTGTGACCAACCCCATCATCTTTACAACATCCAATACTGATCAAAACTAAACCAATTTTATCTCCCCTACTAAATGAAAAAATCTATTATTATATCACTTGTAAACAATTTTCTTTCAGTTATCTTATTATAGACTAGAGGTTTACTGATCATTCTAGCAAAGAATAGGTCAAGAGTAAAGTAGCTCTTACTCCCATCTCCCCTAGCTTAGTTTCTTCTGCATGTATCTTATATATTTAAATTAACTAATTAATAAAGAGATAGAGGATAGATCTCTCTTTGAAAAAAAAAAATTTTTTTTTTTTAATATTTAGAGTAAGGTTTAAAAGCTTGAATTGGAATAAAAAAAGGATTGTAAATTTTACAGAGATTTTTGTTTATTAGAACCTCAAAGTAGTTTTGTTAATAAAATTTTATTTTATATTATACACTGGTAATAATTACCAATAGTAATAAATAGCAAATCTCGATGTAGTATACTGTATTGCAAATTTATATGTTACACAAATACAACTTATTTTTCAATTTTCAATTTTTTGCTCTGTTGTACGTATATATTTTTTAAAATGAATTTCAAATCCATATATTAATAGAACAAATAAACACAGCTTTATTCTTTGAACTTAAATGAATAATTAGTAAAAAATTTTATAGTGATTGCATGGCTATATAATAAATTATCGCCCTTTTCGAATTAGTGTGTCCATCAAATTTTATGCATCATACACCACATAGGGAAGGGTCGAATATTCTGACACAAGGCTCGATAAATATGAATCGACTAAGAACACTACTGTTAATTATAAGCTAAATTTTGACAAAATATTTAATATATTTATTAATATTGATATAATCAAATCCAAATAACCATATCTAGGCTTTATTTCCTTAATTCCTAATGCATTTATAAATGCTTTTTCGACAACCACCTATTGAAAAAATTCAAACTTGGACGAGGTTGATCGTATGGGACCATATGTCCTGCCTCAAAAATTCTTAAAAAAGTAAGTCCTTTGTAAGACCTATATTCACCCGCATGCACTGATTTATCACCTTTGACCTTCCAAGGTCTAGTTTTTGCATCATTGAATCCTTGTTTGCCACTCCAGTCTAATTCTTTAGTCCATGCATCGTTCCCTGGAGAATCATGATGATATGGAATTAACTATTTGAAGAGGAACAAATGTAATGAATTCGAAAGAGATTTAAACTTACCAACCCAATTACAGATAAAATCTGCGTCTCCCGCATATATTAAAATACGTACACCATCATCCAAAAGAGGTGGAAGTAGAATATGAAAAGGTTTCATTCTTAACAAAACAAATATGTTAACATCGGGTAAGGAGTGTACTATCTTAAAAATAAATCAACGCTTACAGATCGCCAGCCATTTGAAATCTAAAATTAACCTGCGAGCTACAGATTCTATACCTCATCCAAGGGTTTGCACCCAGTTCTTCTTTAACATCTCCTCTGTTCAAATATTTTTCAATGACGTCTATGCCTGGATAACACAAATCCCCATTATCACATTGTTTCCTCACATCATAAGGATTTCTGCGAGTTGAATAATAAGGAAAAACGATATGTCTGTTACAATACATTGAAGAAGTTAAACAAGTTGTAGTAACACCATCATAACATTTTTTAATCATCTTGGCGCAAGTCGCGTAAGCATCACGCATTTTGTTGCAAGTCGGAATATCGAGTACTGGAGCGTAGGATGAATTGCAAGCCATGTCTGGGTAATATTTATATTGGACCAACGGGTCTACTATACCGTTACCTATCAGAATTGATTCCAGGTTTATATGTAAAAGGGACTTTGGTTTTTTGTCGAGAACCCAGGGTGATGTTCCTTTATTGTTATTATTAATCTCAGCAGCTATGGCAGGAACATAATGACCTGCGTACCTATAAATAATATAAGTATTTATTATCATAAGCGATCATATCGTATAAGCGCGAAATAACACTCGTGGGAGTTATTTTAAAAATCATATGTTTTTCAAAAATAGCATATATAGCCCATGGGCTAGCCTCAGTGTTTATCAGTCTAAATATTTAAGTAAATCATTCAAGTTCATAAATATTACCAAGATTTAAAGTCATATTTAGGTGGGTGTTATTTCGGCTTATACGGTAAAATATTTTTAAATAAGATAAAAGCACATACGATTCACCGGCAACGTGAAAGTCCAAATGTGCATATTGAGGATACTCTTGGAAAAAAATTTGTAGAAATGCGTAAACATCAATGGATGCCGCAAGGGTCGTGCTCACTTTGGAACCATGAGAGTATCCAACATTCATGGGCTAGGCCGATAATAATATAAATAAATTGTTACATTTGTAAATATTGATTACATATTGACTATAAAAATATAATACTTGATCCAAGAAAATGATGCTAGCATTAGAATTCCATGAATAAGGATTGATAGTAGTATCATCTCCATTTTCATTAACTGTGCAAGGGCCAAGTTCAAAAAACAAGCCAACTAAAGAAGAACAACTAATAATATGATCGACATCAATCGATGCAAGCATGGAAATAAACAGAAATAATAATGATTCAACTAGCACACTTACCCCGGACCACCATTTAACTATGAAAAAACAATGGTAATAACTAAATTACATATATATAGGATTGAATAATTAAAATCGATATCAGATACTTACCCAAAGAACAATAGGATCGTTGCTTGGATCATTTCTAGATTCAAAGAACCAAAAAAAAAAGTGTTTCTTTCTACTAACATCAAGATATCCAGAATACTAAACCAATATATGGATATAAAATTTAGGTAAAAACCCGACAATCTGCAAAACAAATTCACCTAAATACAGTATATGAACCTGTTGAACAGAAGTATCACATAATTTTGGTTCTTTTAGTCTAATTTGATAGTCAGGAAAATCTTGATGACTTAAAATTTTAGTCCAACTACCATAACCTAATTTATTATCTAGCAAATAAGCTTCTAATTTCTCTTCTAACCAATGACCACTAACTTTTACAAAATCATCTTGCTGAATGAGTTGCTGGGCCAAGAAAAAAAAGCCAATTAAAAATGCAATTATAATAGACACAAAAGAAATAAAGCGAGGTCGTGAATCAAACAGCATGTTATTATCATATGGTAACGATAACAGCAGATTATTATTGATTCATCATTTTTATACTAAATGATGTGTGTACGTACACAAATCTAGCATAGTGAATCTTTTGTGCGACATCTTCTGTTAGGAAAGCGCCGAAGGGAATAAACAAAGTTTATTGTTATCTTTGAAATTAATGAATATAATTTTATTAGTCATCATTATGTTTGTTTCAACCTCAAGTGATCGTACAATCATGTTTTAATCACAGCCACGAAACAGCAAATTAATAGTTTAATTAATTTTATTACTTAAACAGTCAAAGTAAATGTTACAATGATCTTTTTGATAAAAGTAGGATTTTATGCATGTCTGATGAAGGCTATCAAGAGATTTTGATCCTCAGGATGAAACATCTGGTAGTGAACACATTTGTATGTTGAAAGAATTGGTTAAATTTTATTGATGGTATTTTATCAGAAAGATCTTGACATGAATGGATCCGTATCATTTCACCAGGCAATAAACAATAATATACCAGCCAACTATTTTAGCATCTAGGCGTGGGCTATCGCTTTGCTAGTAAAATTTTGATGATTTTGGAAACTTTCAAGTCCAGCCAATTCCGACCCTGAATTTTAATCGATTTGCAGAGTTTGGTTACGCAATAATCTTTTATGGCTTGTATACCTCAATTGCCTCCGTTGATGTCGGTACATAATTTTCTAGCCACAAATAATAGTTTCTAAATCTAGATCGTAAAGAATGTTTGTTTAAATGTTCTATAACAATTTTATAAATACTTTGATGTATGTCAAGAGGATAAAAAGAAAATTTTTTTAAGCATTTCAAAGATTATTAAATAATAATACAAAATTATATATATTTCATTATCTACTCTAATAATACTATGACGCAATTTATTTTTAATACATTCCTTCTAATGTTTATAATGACATTTATAAGTTTTCTATGTCAAATAATATTTTAATACCATTTAATTGTGACCCGTCATCACGAAATGTTAATTACATGATGCTTCATCTTAAGTGGTGAAGCTTTTAATAAATATACAATTTAATCAACATAGTATTTCTACGCATGATAATGTATGATAATTATTTCTCTAATCTATAGAATCAAATATTATGTAAACTGAAGAAAACGTTATAGTCATGATCAGTAACGATGGAAAAAATAATACGTAAAAGAACATTGAAAATAATTTAAGTTACTACCTTGATAATTTTTCGTTCCACATAACGAGAAAGAATTTCTTCGTGTATTGTAGATCTACAGCGGAGGGTAAGTTTCAAAGGGGCATGTAGTTTTGTTGCACAACTTTCAAGGAATGACTCCAAAGATTCAGTGGTATAAACATAGTTGGTTGGCAGATAAATTTCTCGTAATTTTGATGGCAGATATTTTCCAAGCTTCTTCAACATATTACTGATCTCACAACGTGTGAGAGAATATTGACTAATATGAAACTCTTCTAGATTTTTATGTTTCTCGAAAAACTCGGGCATCTTTCCAATTTCACTGTCATCAAAATATCCATGATAAGCAATCAAGCGCGGACAACTTACAAGAATAGTTTCAGTGTAAAGATTAAAATTATATTTATCAACAGGTTTGGTCCATACAATCCTAACAGTGGTGAGGTTTCCATGCGTATTATTTATCAATTGAATGATAGAACCAATGTGTACATTCTTGATCGCAAGGAAAAGATTTGTGAGTCGAAAAAACTGCCAATTGACAAATTGTCCAAAAATATCTCTGTGCAGATCATATCCATCTTCTATAAATAAGCCTGTAAGATTTGGACTATGACCGAGAATATCTAGTGGAAAAAAAATTTGCCTAATCATCAACGCAGAAAGATCCTTCCCTTTATTACATAAGGAATTCCTTATCTTAGGAAGATCACCTCCATTTTGTTCAAATTCAATTGAAAGATTTTCTAAACGAGTTTGTTGGTCAATAAACGTGGCCAAACCTTCATTATCGTAACAACAACAGGCAACTGAGAGCACTTTAACGAATTTGCATATCTTTGCTGCACTCTCTAGAATTTTTGGATCCAGACATCCATGAAAGTCAAAATGACGAAGATTCGCTAGTGCATCTGAAGCTCCGGTAAAACTTGGCATATTAACTATGGGACATATAGGATATTCACCGAAATCATCCAGATGATTAAAAGAAAGCTGCAACAAGTTTGTACATCTATTCATAAATAACTTGCACAATTCTTCAACAAAAATTGGAAGAGGATTCATCTCGCGATTTCCTCTCATAACGTCTGTCGAAGTATGTGCATCCAACCACTTATCTACAGAATTATATAACCATTTATATTGTAGACCTTGCAAGAAGGAAGGATAGTCAAAATTTGATCGAAATGCTGATTGAGTGATCAATGAATTAACTCCAGACTTGTCTAAAATGACACTAGATTCTTCTGGCAAGCATGAAATATAGGTTGACATAAGATGGACATGTCTGTTCCCGTCATTATTTTTCTGATATATCCAATTAAATGTTCTACGCCAAAGTATTGGAATGGCAACATTACACCAGTATTTATTCACTAATATGACAGAACGAAGATGAATGAACCCATTTTTCTCTTTGCCAATTTGGCTATAACTGAATTCGTCAAATATTTTGTAGAGACATTCTGGTGGTAATTTTGAAACCATAATGTACCGACAGGAGTCACAATAATCAATCTTGCTATAATTCTGACTTATATTCGTCCCTAAACTTAAATGAAAAAATTCAATTAGTTATAATGCATCCATAAAAAAAACTACTGTTGTTTTCAAAAAACATAATACAGGTCCCTATTTTTTTTAAATCTTCGTATTGCATAAAAAAAAGGGATCCGTCTCGTGTCTTTGGAAATAACTGTAAAGGACTGAAGCTTTAAGGATTACATAATAAAAATGACTATTGTCTAAACACTACGAAATAGAATTAATACAATAGCTTCATGACGTTTTTGTCCAATGATCATTAATTCAATATTATTTAATGAATCTCAAACAATTCTTCTGAATGTTTTGATATTAATGTTATTAGTTACTTACTATGAAATTAATATCAATTATATTATATATATAACAATTTTTTTGTTTCACACTCACAGTGGGTGCGATTTCCAGGAGGATTATCATTTGCAATTTTTAAAATTTTTTTTTTATATCCGTGCGTGGTCACATGAAAATTAACTGACTCAGGCAGAAGTTTGTTTGATTGGCCAATTTTGTGTAGATCATTGTAGATCATTTTTTAAGATCAGCCAATCAGATGATCAGAACTTGAACCAATTAAATTTACTGACAATTCTTTATATAGTAATGAATTAGATAATTACTATGCCATTATTTTTTATATATTGATTAGTAAAATACGTAATAAATGTGTAAAAATTTTATTTTATTAAATATATAAAAAAAATAGTACAATAAAAGAAAGAGTTGCTATTTTTACCTCATATTTTTGCTAATGCCACCTTTTAAATACAAAAAAGTGCTCTAAAAGAGATATTATTATTAAGTAAACCTTTTTTTTGGTATTAAGTAAAGTTGTTTATTAGACCTTTCCGGTTCTAATAATGGTAAAATTGCTAAAATCAGACTGGTAGTTTATTTTTAAAAGTGAATTAAAGATTATAAATATAGGTATAAATATTTTAAAAACTACTAGTCTGATTTTAATGATTTTACTATCATTAGAATTGAAAAAATCTAATAAACAACTTTAATTAATACCAAAAAAAAGGTTTATTTAATAATTATATCACTTTTAAAAACATTTTTTTTGTATTTAAAGGGTGGTATTAGCAAAAATGAGAGATACAAATAGCAATTTTCTAAAAAAAATTGCTTTATTGTATTATTTTAAAATACAAAAATTAGTGTTTTTTAAATTTAAATCAACTTAAATATTAAATCAATTTAAATTTAATTAAATCAAATATATTTTAATGAACACAACTCTATTTGCTAATTCTTAATTTTAAAATAAAAGAAAACAAAATATAAGAATAACAAAAAAACAGACTAGTAAACATTATTTAAATAATTAACAAAAAAATTATATTAGAAGAAAATATATATAGTATAGCAGAGTTTAGAAGACAAATGAAGCTGTACTAAGATATTAATAAGAAACAGTAATATTTTTAATAAGAAAAGTAAAATTTTTAAGAAATTGATATTATTTTAAGAAACAAAAACAAAATATATAATAACTATAGCAATAATAAATAACAACAAACAAACAAGACTTATTATCTAATTAGAAAACAGTAAGTATTACTATAGAATTAGTAACATAGTACTAACAACATACTAATAAATATTATAAAAACTTAATTTTAGATACTAATTAGTTAAAAAAGAAACTTTTGATCCAATCTATTAAAATATAAACTAATAAATGAAAATTGTAATACAAATATTATATTTTATATTAGAGAAATAGGTAATAGAAAACAAAGACATGTAGATTGTAGAAGTTTGAACCAAGTTCTTAAAACTTCTGATAAAATCCAAATAATATAAAACATATTGTTAAAGATTTAACAATATATGACTCAAAACATATTATATCTTATGACATATTAATATATAATCAAAATTAGAAACCTTAAGATTAGCAAAAACAGGCTGACTCAAAAAAAAAAAAATTAATTAGTAGACAGAAAAGCTTAAATCAATAAGTTTCAATTCAGACTCTTTTGAATATAACACAAATATAAATAAAGAAATAAAACATCAAAAAGAAAGAATAACAAATAATAATTAAGAACTAGTAATACTAGAAGAACAAATAAAAGATCTTAGTATTATTATATTGCATTACTAAATAAGCCAAATTACTAATAAATCTAAAATACTAAAAAATAACATATTACAAGAAATAAAAAAAAATAGTAAAGACACAAATATGGAATTAGAAAAACAAAAAGATGAACTAACTAATTAAGAAACCAATGTCTTATTTTTTGTGAATACAATTAAGTATAGTCAATAATCTTCAAAAAATATAATATGTAATAAGAACAAGTTCTTTAAGACAAATATGTCAATATATGCTTTGCTAAATAAATCTAAAGAAGAAAGTGTAAAGTATATTTAATAAATTTTAGAAAATAATCATCATATTAAAACAATCAAAGAAGTATTCAAAAATAAAAACAATTAGATAAAAATAAATTTTGATTGTAAATATAATAGAGATACAGTAATGGACAGAATTAGAAGAAAAAAAATAAATAACTTAAACTTATTCTAGAAAAGAATAAGAATAAAAGTCAAAAAACAGAGCAGCAAGAGAAACACAATACTAAAAAAAGAAAAAATATATATATAAAACAAATAAAAAAAATGAAAAACCAAGAAAAACAAAAGAAATAAAAAAATAAAAAAAAGAAGAAAAAAAAAAAACTCTACAAAAAAATGCATCATAATAGAAAATGGTGAAAAAAAAGAAGAAGAAAAGAAGTTGTATAAGAAAAAATAGTTAACTATATGAGATCTATTACCAAACATTAATGAAAAAAAGATAAGATATATGTATAGAAAACTCAAAAACTTAAACATTATATAAGTTAAGAAATCACTATATAAGATATTGGCAGTGATAGTAGTAAGCTTAAAGAGAAACAAGAAAATATTTCATAGATATTGCTACTTGGTAACAACAAATTAGTATGTATAACAAATAAAGATGAAGATTATGACCAAAGAGACAAATAAGAACAATACATAGCTAAATAGTTAAATAATCCAAGAGGAGCCTCAGAAATGTTTTTGTTATAATGCCTAAAAACAAAGATACAAAAGCAGTATACATCTCATGTAACAGAAATAAAAATTAAAAAAAGTTTGCAATAATCATCTTTGCAAATGCTTTAGTAGCAGAAAAAACCCAAACAACACCAATATAGTACAATAACTACTAAGTAAGTTAGAAAAATCCTAGAAGAAAAAAAGTACAAAAAAGAAATAAATCAAGAAATAAAAAACAAAAAAGATCAAAAATAGATAGCAAACAACAAAAGATATCAAGAATTAGAAACATAATGCAAGAAAAGCCAAATAGAAGATATGGTAAAATAGGTTTAGACTTCCAGATATAAAATATAGAAGAATGTTAGAAGACAAAAATGCCAATATAGAAATAAAAAAAAATGATCAAAAGAAAAGAAAAACTAAAGCAGTCATGCAAGATCAAGTGAGAACAATACAAGTAGAAGATATTTTGTGCTAAATTTTAGATAAACTAGACAAAATAAAGAAAATACAGCTAGGTACAAGAAATAGCCTAGCTGATTACTTCTAAAGATGTCACAGTTGAACTAATAAATATAGACAAGAAAATTGAAAGGTTTTTACAAATTGAAAAGAAGGTGTTTAAAGAAAAAAGAGAAGTAGAAACTTCTTGTTAAGAAGAAGGAATATGCAGTAGAGAAAAAAAAGAACCTAAAAACACAAAAACAAAACCAACATTACTAAAAGAAAAATAAAAAAAAGGTAAAAAAAAAATAAAACTAGCATGTTATAATATAAATAGACTCAAGACCAAAGGTTAAAAATTGGAAAATCTGTTTAGCTAAACAGAAGAAGAGGAAATTACAATACTAGGAATTACAAAGACAAATCTTACAGAAAGAGAAGTAAATTCCTAATATATATGATAGGTAGAATCCTGGCAAACATAACAGAAAATAAAAAAAAGGTTCAGGTATTGGAATTATGATAAATAAATGATGAGAAAAGTACATAAATACAGTTAAGAAAATAAGTAAATATATAATAAAGATAATACTATACTTCAAACAATTGGAGTTAGTAGTTATTATAGTCTATATATCACTAAATAATAAAGTAGTAAAGAAAAAAATTCAGCAAAAAATTGTAAAAATAGTTTCAAAAGGAAAAAGACAAACACAAATTATTGTAATAGGTGATTTTAATTATATAGCAGATAATATTCTAGACAGATAATATCTACAAATAATAAATTACAAAAAGTTGCTAACCTTTAATTAGTTGAAAAAATAAGACTTTAAAGATACATATAGAGACATGAATCTGATGAATCAACAATATACATGATCTAATGGAGAAGTAGTAACAAGAATTAACTATATATGAATATTAGAAGAATTAGCCTCAGGCTTACAAAAAGCAAAAATCAAAAAAGTAAAAGAGATTACAGAAAGTAATCACAGAATAGTAATGGCTGAAATATGGATCAGATACATAATAGCAGAAAAAAGCAAGACAAAGGTTAAAAAGAAAAGACAGTCAAAGATAATATACTTATATAATCAAGCAAAATCAAAAGACTAGAAAAATTATGCACAAGAGCTGCAAAACTAATTAGAAATAAAAAAGGTATTAAAAGACATATATAAGAAAAAACAAGATAAAAAAAGAAGAGTAAAAAAAATAAACAATATATAGGATATAATAAAAGAAGCAATCATCATAACAGCAAGTAAACATATATCTAAAAAAAAAAGTATACAACATGACAACAAATTGAAGAAGTCAGGGAGAACAACAACAAGAAGAAAGCATTGTTAAGTTTCAAAAATTAATTAAATATACAAGAACAAAAAAAACCAAAATAGTAACAAAAATAGAAAGAAGTGAAATAAATGAATAATTAAAAATATTAGGCAAGAAAATTAATGCAAAACTATTAAGATTACAAAGGCAATAGTCAAACATATGAATAGAAGATATTGTAATAGAATTTACATTTTTTTCTATATTAATATATATTTATTTTTAGCTTTATATTATTTATTTTATTATTCTTTTTCTTATAATAATATAAAGTAAATAGTTGGTTTTCTTAATTAGTTATTTGGCAAATACTAGCTTTATATTATTGGAATTTAAAAGCCATATATAGCTGTAAATGGTTTGATTATTAAGGCTTTTCTTTCTCTAATTATACTTTATAGACATTTCTAAGTTTTAAAGTTTAATAATTTTTGTACAGAGTAAACATTTTGTTATACTCAATCTGCACAAACTGGACAATAGGATTAGTTTAAAAGCTAGTTTTATTATTGTACCTTATAGTGCCTAAGAGACTATTAAATTTAAATTTCACTTTTAAATATTTATTTCTTATTTTTGATTATTTTTATTTATTTTATTTTTTTTTAAATAAAAGATCTTCTACTCAGCATTCGTGCATTTAAAATTACTATAGCTTGCTAGTTTTTAGTAAATTTTATTACAATTTGGCAATGATGACAGAACTTATCTTTCCAATTTAAAGAAAAATTACTTATATATGAGTATATCTTTACCTCGAATTACAATATTTGGGGAACCAAATTATTCTTTTGCACAATCAAAAAAACCATTAACTTTATTATTATCATCTGTTTCTTTTTTTTTTTCTTTTTCTATTATACATTCTCAATCTTAGGAACAACTAACTAACAATCTTCAAAACAGTAATATGAAAAATTTTTAAAATTTGTAGAGAAATATTGTAAATTCATTGGAACAACCTAATATTGAAACACTATATATTGATGATAATACTCCTATAAACTCCTTTAATGACTATACTACAGGAGCTAATACCCAATTCACTTCTATTTTTTATATACATTCACTAACAATACAACATTCTAGGCTGCTATTCTAAGATCAATCTATGTTAAACTAAACATCAACCAATCAAACTACAAATATGTTTCTTGTCAGTTCATTACAGTCTAACAATGAGAATTATATACCTCTTGATTTTGAAAAACTTCTTGCTAAAACAATACCTGAAAATCCTCAACTATAGCAACTTCTTTATTACTTTAATCATTTAGTAAAAGCTTTGAAAAAAGATCAATCAAAGAAATCTTTTCTTGTACAATTATCTATTTTTAAAGAAAGGAAACAGGACCCTTTGCATTGGTTAAATGAATTTGAAACCTTATGCTCTGTTAACAATATTCAGGAAGCTCAGATGCTAACTATTGTTTCTGCTTATTTAAAAAGTTTAGCACAATTTTAATAGAGAATTATTAATACTCAAATTCAAGAAAGATGTAGTGACTTAGTAAAGTAATTAAGTTGTTAACTTCTCAAGTAGTAGGTTGAGAGTTCAAAACCCATTGATGATAAAAATTTGGAAAACCACTTATGTTATATCAGTATTACAGAAAGTAAGTGGTATTACAGCAATAATACTCCATCGATCAGTTGGGATCAGCATCTGTAACATAGTCACATCAGATAACTGGCAGGTTATAGGGCATCTGCACAATGTTGAAGTTATACAAAGGAATGCAAACTAGCATCAGACAGTACAAACCCAAGATAAGTTTTCATGATCATATAAATCTGTGAACTGGAAAACTGAAACCCACTTGAGAAAACCTAAGTAGAAAGGTAGCACAGATCTTTAACAGTACTACAATAAAGGCTAGACCTAAAAAACAGATACCAATATGGAAAGAATTAGGCAGACAAGAACCTCAAGTAAGGGGTACCATCAACCAGACTATCAGAAGTCTCAAACCAGAGAAAAAGGATCTTGGAAGGCAGACTCTAAGATACTTGAGACAGGTTATAATCTTACTAGGCTATTTGGATTAGGAGTTTGAGATCAGAAACAGAGATATATTATAAGTACTAGAGATATGCTATAAAGTTAATGTTAGGGTCTAGGTGAACTCTGCAAAGGTGAGCCCTGTTAACAAGATACTAAATATGGGTAATAGTTAGCAGAGAGACCCCTTAGAGCCCTACAGTCAGGTGACATACTCTGAAATGTGTAATGGTTTGATGAATGTACAGACAAAAAGGTTACAGTTAGGTTAGATAGCACTTAGGTGTATGGGAACTTGTACACTATTTGTTAGTATAAATATAGAAATCAGAATGTTTAAATAGATAATCTTCTAGTAGATTGCAAATATGGCAGTCAGTGTAGAATCTGCTATGTAAGTGGACTACTTAAAATAGACAACCAAAAGTTGTATATGTAGCTAATTGTATATTTACCTTGTACAAGTTATGTAATTATAATTAAAATACAATAAAGGCAATAGTCACTAATAACTATGATCTTAGTATAAGCAAATAAAAAAAAAAAATACTCAAGTTCAATTTTGAAACAATAATACAAGGCCAGGTCAATCCTTTGTTTACCAATTTAAACACCAATTCTGTACATTACATTAAAAAACTCATTGGCTTGCTGAACTATAATCTCAAACCTAACAATTAGGTAAAACTGTAGAAAGTTATTATGCTGAATTGGAACACCTATATCAAAAGGTTAATCCTAACAATTGATATTCTATAGAGAATAAATTATGACAATTTATTGATAAATTAAGGAATGAAATCTAGAAGCCAGTTAAAATTTCTTGTCCTAACACTTTAGCACAGGCCTTAATATATGCTAAAGCTACTGAAGCTGCTTTTTCTTGAGGAATGTCTTTGGATTCATACTCTTTAAATAGGAAAAATTTAAACCATTACTTTGGTTTTTTCTATAATTCTGTTAATCATATTTCTACAAACAATCAGCCAAATAATAAAGTTTTACAAGCTGCACAAGCTATTTTAAACTATTTGAAATAGCAATCTCTATCTAAGTTTAATGCTTCTCAAAATAATAATAATAGGAATAATCAAAATAACAATTCTACATAATAGAATATAGTTGTTTGTCAAATTTGCAATAAAAAGTTTTTTTTACTTGTAAACATTTGGAATAATTTTTTTGTAACTGAGCACAATAACATTTTTTTTTTTTTGAAATTACTTGTTTGTTGTAAATAAAAGCTATAACTATTAAAAGATTTATTTTTATATTTAACTTGAGTATTATTAATTTCAAATATAGATTTTTTATTAGAATTTTCTATAACTAAAAATTCTTTAGATTCCTCTTTTTTATCATTTGATAATTCATATTTATGCTCACTAATTTCATTAGCATTAGTTTCAGAGAATGAACTTTGATTAATTAAGTCCTTAGACTTGTTAGAGTTATTGATAGAAATAGGCTCATCATTGTTATATTGTGGCTTTTTCCAGCAAGTAATAAGTAAAATATAAGATTTGTTTTTTCAAGTAAATTGAAATTATTTTTTTTTAAAATCAATTATGTCCTGAACTTTGTTAAGCCAATTAACTCAGCAATCATAACATAACCTTAGGCATCATTTATTTCTATATTAATAGGAATAATAGTATTAGATATTTGTAAAAGTATATTGTTAATAATTTTTAGTAATCATTTTTTCTACTATTAATATTAAAAAAATATATATTAGAAGGTTTTTCAATAAATTAATTAAGTTTGTTAGCAAAAGCCTTAGACATCATACTTGTAAAAGATCCAGTATCCAAAATTAAATAAAATAGAGTATTATCAATACTGGCATTGCAATAAACTATATTAACAGCTTCTTTTAATTTTAATTTTATCTCAGTAGAAATTAGTAAGAGTGCTGATTTTAACTAACTTTGATTATTATTATTGTCTTTTAAAGTATATGATTATTTATTAGATATATTAGAGATATATACTAAACTATTATTTGATACAAATGTAAAAGATAATATATGAGAAGAAAAATTTGGTTAGCAAACACTATTGCCTTCATAGTGTGCCTTTAAGAGTTTAAAGACTATGCTAAAGTTTTAATAAGACCTTGTAAATTCTTAGCAGAAAGAGTATAGTAAGCAGGACTAGTAATTAAATTATTTGAAGTAGAAGTGATTAAAAATTATTTTTTTGTTTTTGATAATGATTATAAATATTTTGGTTTTTGTTGTTTGCTTGGTTGTTATTATTTTGAAAATTTTCTTTATTTTGATAATTATAACTATTTTGAATATTATTAGCAGAGTTATTATTACTATTTCTTTGATAGCAATTATAAGCAATATGACTACAATAAATTGCATTGTAAACAAGGATGACTTAGAGAAAACTAATTTTTTTTCTATAGATAATTCACAGTTATAACAATTCTTAGCTGGTAATAATCACATGATTTCTAAAAGAATAGATAATTTAGATAAAACAACTATTAACTAACATCAAATTATTACTGAAAATATTCTATCTATTCATCAAAAGGCCTATTATATGTCTTTAGCTAAATATGAATTTATTTAACAGAAACTTTATTTAATGCTTAAAAATAGACTTATATCTTCTTCTAAAAGTCTATAGTCTTCTCTTGTTGTCTTAGTAAAAAAGAAAAATAGTAAATTAAAGCTCTGTATTAATTACAAGAAACTTAATAAAGTTACCAAACATGATGTTTATTCTTTACTATGAATTGATAAAATTTTGAATACTCTCAAAGGTGCTAAATGGTTTGTTTTCTACTTTGAACTTGGCTAGTAGATATTGGCAAGTTGAAATAAAACCTAAAGACCATGAAAAAACTGCCTTTATTACCAAATATAAACTAGTTAAATTTAATGTTATGCCCTTTGGTCTAACCAATACATCTGCTACTTTTTAATAAGTAATAGATAAAATCTTTTCTGATCTTAAAAATAAATTTATTTTAGTATATCTTAATGATATTACTATCTATTTAAAAACTTTTAAAGAACATATAGAACATTTAAAGAAAGTTTTTAAACATTTTCAAAATGCTAAGTTGAAATTAGAAAAGAATAAATATTGTTTTGAAAAACAACAATTAGCTTTTCTTGGCCACATTATTAGTGGAAATAGAATTTTACCTGATATATCTAAAATTGATAAAGTTCAAAACTATCTAGTACCAACTAACCTTACTGAACTTTGAGGTTTTATTGGTTTGGTTTCTTATTATCGAAGGTTCATTCTTAACTTTTTACACATTGTTAAACCTTTAAATAAGTTGTTAAAAAAGGATACTTCTTTTATTTGGTCTGAAATTTGTTAATAAGCAATGGATATTCTAAAGAAAAAATTAACTACTGCACCTATTCTCTAATATTCTGATTTTGAAAAACTATTTATACTATTTACTGATGCTTTTTATCAGAGTTTGGATACTATTTTGGCTTAAAAAGATAGTAACAACAATGAATATATTGTGGCATATGCTAGCAAATTTTTAAATTCTGCTAAAATTAATTATTCTTCTACTGAAATTGAATGTCATGCTGCAGTATAGGAAATGAAATACTTTCGATTTTATATTTATCTTAAGCTTTTTGAATTAGTAACTGACTACTTTGCTCTTAAATAGTTACTAAATTAACCTAATCCTACTAAATAGGTAACTCAATAGATACAATAAATTGCTAACTATTTTTATAATGTTATATACTAAAAAAGATGAGTTTATTCTAATGTGAATGCACTTTCTTATCTCCTTAGAAATATACTCTAAGGAAAACATTAAAACTCAATAACCACAATAGAACAAACACTCTATATTAACTTTAACAACTTTAAAATTACCTCCAAACTTAACCTTAAAAAAACAACAACAATTTATAAAACAAGTAACACATTATATTGTTAAAAATAACCAACTATACAGGAAATCAAAAGGGTCTTTACAAAAGTTATTACATGTAGTTCAGGAGTCTAACTTATATGCTGTTCTATATAGATTACATTCTGACATTCTTGCTAGTCATTTTGGTATTGATAAAACTTATAATCATACTAAAAACAAACACTATTGGCCTAAAATATATAAAAGTATTATAAATTATATCCAAACTTGTAATACTTGTCAATGACAAGAAGAAACAAAACAAAATAAATTTTTACATTCATTGCCAGTATCAACACTATTTCATTGAGCAGGAATTGATATTGTTGGTTCTTTAAAAATTACTTCTAATGAAAACTAATATATTGTAGTAGTTACTAAATATTTAATAAAGTAGCTTGAAGCTAAAGCTATACCTGATATAAAAGCTACTACTATTGTTAAGTTTATTTATAATAAAATTATTGTTTGTCATGGATGTTCTTAGGAACTGTTATTTGATTAAGAAACTTCTTTTTGTAATAGTTTAGTTGATGCTCTTTGTTAACTAATGAAAATTAAATACTAACTTGCTTCTGCTTACTATTTTCAAACTAATAGATTAACTGAAAGATTTAATAAAACTTTGTATACTGTTTTAGCAAATTATATTAGTAATTATGAGGATTCATAGAATACTTTTATTTCTGCTGCTTTATTTGTCTACCAAACTATCACTCAATCAACTATTAAATATGAACCTTTTGAGTTACTTTAGAAACAAAAAACTATTACACCTTTGAATTTAGCATTAAGTTCTACAATTAATGCTAAGAAGCTATCTTATAAACAACAACTACAAGTTTATATTGATTTTATAACAAATAAACTATAACAAATTCAACTAAAAGCTTAACAAAAACAAAAGGAAAGACATGATGAACATGTTAAGGAAACTTCTTTTCATATTAGTAATAAAGTTTTATTATATCAGTTAGCATAAGCTAAAATATATAGTAATAAATTTAGAGAAAAATAGAAAGATTCTTACTATATTCATAATATAGTTACCTTTGGTGTTTACAAACTTTATTCAATAAATGATAAAATTTTAAAAAAGACAATTAATGCTAATCAGTTAAAATTATATTTTAATCAACCATTATGAGAACCTACTATAGTTATTAGTTAAAAACAATATAATGATTTTTTTATTTTCTTTTTTTTTCTTTAATTTTATGTTATTTATTAAATTTTCTTTAATTAAAAATTTTTATTGACAAAAAAAAATTGATAAAATATATATATTATATATATATTGTTACAGAGTTGCAGCCTTCTTGGTACAATACAACCAAGTAACAAAGTCACCCGGTATAGTGATTGACTATTGCAAATATATACAGGATGGAGGTGTAGTAGTTCACTTTATTACATAGCAGTAGGCAAACAGTTTGAGATAATAACAGTATATAGATTAACTTT
>CAJVQA010003901.1:0-18514 GCA_910591915.1 Cetraspora pellucida | reverse complement strand
CCACCAGTGTTGGTCTTGACTATAGTGATACCAGGTCAGCTGTAAGAATGGGATACAGAAGATTCTGGAAGGTTTAGTACAAGGTCAAAGATTCTAAAGAACTGCTTTAAAGACTTAGTGACCATGGCATATTTTCATCGGCATCAGCCAGGGTTGTTGGTAGACAGAGGTAGGTGAGTGGATACGGAAACAGAGTGGTTAAATAGGAAACCTACAAGTGGTTACCAGGTATAACAGCTAGTGTAGAACCTTTGGGTGGACTACTTAAATTAGACAATGACTAAAGTTGTACAAGTGGCATGTTGTACACTCTCTTCATGGTTACCCTCTGTGGTTGTAAAGCAATCATTGCCAAATATACTATCAATAAAATCCTGGGTCACAAGTACTCACCTTAATATTTAAAAAAAAAAAAAGCTTTTGATTTTGTTTTGAATTTGGTCAAGTGTTAGTTTAGAAGATCCTTTGCTATCATAAAAAATACTAAAATATTAAATTATATCTTATGTTTATAAATTTATTTAATAATACCAATATTACTTTTAATAATAAATAAATAAAATTTTTTTTTTATTTTTAAAAAAAATATACTAAGAAATTTATTATAGTATTTTAATATATAATATAATGATCAGTATAAAATTGATATTAAAAAAAATATATATATGATATTGTAGAACTTGAATAAAACTTTGACCATCTGAGAATTTATTATCAAATTAGAAAAAAATTAATTGCATTTGTTATATATAATTAGAAGTTGTAAAAATATGATTTTAAAAACATATAGCAGAGATAATTAATATAACACTATAATATAATTTATAATGTTAAATCAAAAAACATATAGCAAAAAATAATCAATATGATATAGTAATATAATTTACAACTATATCAATCATTTATCTAAAAAATAAATTTATAGAGATTAAAGGTTATAAAAATCATTTAGAATTATTAATTGTTAGAAAAGCAATAAGTATTCCATTTAGTACAACTATTTAAAAATTGAAAACTATTTTGGTTTACTTATTTAGAAAATAATATAATTGCTAATTAATGCTTTTACTTTCAACTCTTAACATATTTCAAAAAACTCAAATCTTGTTTACTAATATATAATATTAATATTATTATTATTGGTAAAATCTGTAGATACTTCAAAATACTAACTAAACATTTATTACATACAAACAAACAAATATTAATTCTCTATTATTAACTTCTTCTATTAATTCAATATTTATTCTGTACAGGTTGCTATCTTAACTCTTACAGAGTTGTTAATTCATGTACTATTAATATATTATCTATAATTTTTATCCAATTTCTTGAAAGTCTTTTCTAGTGATGTGCAAATTCCAATTTTTTCACATTTCATGCGCATGGGAATTTTTCGGAATCTTTATGAGTTTTCAGAATATTCTGGAATCAATTGAAAATTTCTGACTCATATTATCTACCAGCATTATATTGCTTCGCCGGCATTATAAAAATCATGCACATGATTCTATAATTTCATGTGCATTGCCCATCACTAGTCTTTTCCAATTCATTTAATTTTAATGTCAACTACATTGACTTATTTATTTTATCACAATTAAGCATCCTATTTTTCTACTCCTTGCTCAGCCTGACAAACCAAAACAAAATGAAAAAATGAAACTTGCAAAAAATATAGGAAATGGTTGTCTGAACCTATGAAACATTAATTAAAAGCATTGGAAAGGCAAATTTACTTATAAAAACCATTTATTCTAACCTTAATATGGGTACACTAACCCTAATTCTTAAAAGAATCGACAATCAAGTGTTGATACACAAATAGATGCATTCAGATGCACTTAGGTGTTCTTGGGTAGTTGTAAAATTTGTTGGTGATACTGGCATCCTTTATAAGTGCACACCCTTTCTAAATGCACACTTAAAAATTCAGGTCCAAATATATACATGACCTCCATAAATGCACTTTTCTTATTGTTCTTTAAGCGCACGTCGTTAAAGTTCGGTCCAAAGAGCGTGCACTTATGGAGGTTTTACTGTAATATGCTAGAAATAAAACTTTTTAAAACCGGTTTGTCTGAATTTTACAACCAAATTAAGATTTGTAAAAGCGATTTACAGCTGTTCTCATAAATTCTGGGACAACTAATAAAAATTTGATCTGCCGAATTCGGCAGATCAATTTTTATCAATTGTCCCAGAATTTATGAGAACAGCTATAATATTAAATCTGCTAACCCGAATTTATATCCGAATTTTATTAACCGGTTCAGACCTTTAACATAAATTAATGTATATTTAAAACGGTTATTGAGTGAATAGAATTTTTTAAAGAAAAACTCATTATATAAATAATCTTTTAAATATATATATACGTATAATCTTTGTTATCAAAATTTTTAAAACCTTAGTCAATTTTATTCACCGATAGTGCAAGCGAGTTATTTTTTAAACCCATGTGGGCCGTTCTTTAAAGAATGTTATGTAACATGCACGTGGCATCAGAATCAAAAAGTAGATAAATTTTAGGTTACATCTTAGGAGTATCAAAAAAAAAACAGGCTTAGCGTATTTAAGAGAGTCCGAAACGATAGCCATTTGATCGGTTTAATCACGTGAACATGTGACTGGTTTTAAAAAAAATAAAATTTTAGATTTATTTTCAAATAAGGTTGCATATAAATTTAGGTATACCAATCCTAAACATGTTAACCGACCTCTATTTGCTATCTTCTTCACTATCTTCATATTCACTGTCATCATTACCATCATTTTCATCACTATCATCATTTTCATTATCATCTTTCTCATCAAAATCTATATCGGGTTTTATATCTCCTATATCTTCCTTTTTGTCTTCAAAAATTGCAACTGCAACTTTATTATAAGCTTCAAGATAATGATTCCATTTCTTGTATTTATTTATCGTATCTTTTAGATCCTTTATTTTTATTTCTAGGTTTTCTTCATCTTGCTGCCAATTAAACCGATCGTCGGCAAGGAATTCAATAATATATGCATCCAAATCTTCAGCTTTTGCCATATGAAGCCGTTTGATATGATATGACACTGTTTTTAAGTCATAACCGTTAATGAGATTTTTTGTGGAAACATCATCGTCTAAACTCAAACTAATAATGCGCTTAACAAGCGGTGACTCTAATATCCGAGGATTAAGTAAAAAGTTCCAGTTGCTTTCTGATTTCGACTCGCTTTCAAAAACTGATTGATTTTTAATAAGAAATTGTATAACTACTTCTGGTGAGAGATACCATTTGGATGAAGGGCGTTCGTCGGGATGATATGGATACCCATAACCAAGCAACAAAGATGCGACGCGGCCAAGTAGCTCACATTTTAGAATATCGGCAGTCTGTTGGTGGCTGAATTCGTACTGCATCTTAGAAAGCTGTTGTATAACATCAGTGATACTGCTTGAAATTCCCATAGTCAAACGGCGCCTATATACATAGTCAACAGCATTTTCTTCTTTTTCAGAAAGATTAGTCTTGCTTTCGGGTTCATCAAATGTGTCTGGATTTCTGCCCATATCAGCAAGATCTATAAATAACTTTACCATGTCTACCCGATCTGGAGATTTTCCTTTCATAAAATTTCTGATTCTATCAGTCATTGTTTCCGACAGAGTTGAAAAAATCAAGGGCTTATTTTTTGTTTCTCCTGCTGAATTAGTCTGTGACTCCTTGTCATTTTTTTTTCCTTTTTGAAACGTTTTAAAATTATCCATTGTTAAATTATGAAAAGTCTTGCTATTTGGAGGATCTGCAACTTGCTGTGTCTCATCGCTATTTGACACATTTTCTTCGGGCGAAGGTTTCACAAAATCTATTACGTCCTGTTCAGTAACCACGAATGCCCTTCCATATGCGGAATTCGGATTATCTACTGCCCATTTCATCAGATAATCTTCGTCTCGATGCACACAGATGCCGCTTAACTGATAACAATGAACAAGTGACGTAGCATGCGTCATGACTAATAAATCAGTACGTTCGTCTAATGTTTTTTTTAAATGACGATATGGTTTCTCGAAGAACATGGCATAGATTGCCCATGATATATCATCAATTGGTGATACTTTAGTCAATTTAGTTTTCTTAAAATTTGATTTTCCTGTCGACTCCATAATTTTTGCAATTTGCTTCGCTGTACTTTGCTGGTCTACCGAATTTTCCTTAATTTCCTTTCTCAATACCCAATATTGCTTAAATTTTGATACCAAAATACCTTGCATCGGATCTTCGTTTTGCAATCGTAACAGAAAAGAAAATTCCGTGTCACGCATGATACGAATGGTGTATTCTGCATGCAACAATAGGCACAATGCTCCAAAAACAGACACCCATTGGTTTCCCCCTTGCATTTCGATAAAATTTTCTGTATCACCGCTAGTATTTTCTTGTTCATATTTATCATGTATGCAGAAAATTTTACCATAATCTTCGCTAATTTTTTGATCGACTGCAGGGCCAAAACTTAACTGGGTTGCTGTTGAAGCTTGTACCTGACGTGAAACGAACTTTTTAGCATCAGGTTTTTGTAAATTGATAAGAGATGACCTCAATGTATACTCTTGTGTTAACCTCTGTATTAACATCTGTGCAGTATTTAAATGAACATCAGCCGAATTGATATAATTCTCAATGTTGTCAATGTAGTTTTGAAAATTTGCATCGCAAAATTCTTGAGGCGGAAATTCTGCAAATCCGCTAGTGCCTCTAAGAGCCTCGAAAATTTTCCACATATCATGTAAAGACCAACCATATTCTATTCTAGTTTCTCGCGCCTTTTTGATTTCATTTCCAAATTTTTTTAACCGATGGTTAGAATGAATAGTTGGAGTATATAGTGGTGAAGCAAAAAGTGTCTGAAATACTACTATAAACTCTTTGCAGAACGAAGTTATCAATTCTGATCGATCTTTAAAAGATTTAATACTTTTTACCATTTTATCTAGTTCCCTTATCTTATTAGATTGCCATTCGGATGTATAGTTCATAAGTTCTTTTGCAGCTTTCACAATATGTATATGTAATGTATCGAGTAATTTTTTTCGCAATTTTGCCATCCCAACCGAATTTTCGAATTCAATTTGTTTATCATTCATCTCAATTAATTCAATACCATTCTTTTTCCATTCATCTTTATTGCTGCAAAGAATTTCGTGCATCTTTTCATTGTTTTTGGCTTCTGATTCCTTAAATGCATCCCATCCATGCTTCAACAAATCATCCCAACTTTCGCTGCTGGAAGCCGCGTAATGAAACTGCACACCATCTGGAAAATGACGAGGCTCAGCTTGAAATTCAATTTTTGTACGAAGATATTGGAGGATATCCCATGAACTACAGCGAAGAGGTCCGAAATCATTATTATTTTCTTGAATATCAAAACTATTACCCGTTAACGTTTTTATGAATTCTTTATTAGTTCTTATCTCTTGAGAGACTTCGCTAATGTTAAGCAAATCCATCCTTGTAACAAGGACAATTAAATTCTTGCCATCAAGTTGTTCAATTAAATCCATATGTCGAGTCCATGATGGACTTTCAACTTTTGTTGCTGAGATACACAAAAGTACTATACTATCATTTTGCAATTTTTGACGTTCTATCACTTTATTTAATGTACGTTTAGTAATACTATCAGTAATATTTTCTATATCTTGATTGGTTGGTGTCAATCCCGGATTATCACAGCAATCTATCGCAAAAGATGGAATGTTGGAGTGGATAATAATTCGAGCATCTCTTTTATCATCCATATTGTTGGCGTTAAGTTTTGTAAATTCAATGGTTAAATCCTGTAAGCTGCGATTATGAAGAAGCGTTACGGGTTTTTCTGGCTTATCATGTTCTTCTATCAGCAAGTCATATTTTGCTTCTTTTTCCAATTCGGGATCGTATCGATGATCAATCCAAGTTCTAATTTTAGTGACAGTATTATTACCAATTTGTAATGCTACTTGTTGTATAATACTGTTTACAGTAGTAGATTTCGATGAACTCTGATCGCCAATAAGAAATATACCACGAGTAGCTCCATCTACTCCTCTAGAATTTGGATTTTCCTTTAATAAAAGTTGTCCTAAACTAAATGCATGACGAGGGGGTTCACCTTCACCCTGATTCCATTGGTCCATACGTTTACAGAAGTCATCCATAGAATTACTTAATTTATTTTCATTCATGGTCGTGTCTAAATGTATCTTTTTTCTAGATGTAAGATTTAGTTCATTTTTGAAAATTTTTCTAATTACATTTTATAGAGTCGAAAATTCCATTTTGGCATCAATCAGTAAAGTTTAATTGTTCTAAATTTGGCAGGCTAAACTTGACGGTGTATTACAGATTTTTTAAAGTTACGCCTAGAGTTACTGGTGGAACTAGATTAAGTTTGTGAAATGGTGACTATCTAAAAGTTGATTAGCTGTTTTAGTAAAGCAACCAATCAGATTTTAGATAGTCACCAGTTTCACTAACTTACTTTAATTTCACCATCAACTTTAGTCAGATTATTATAGCTATTTTTCTGTTTTTATTTAATTAATTTTGGAAACGCCTATTCGATATAGCACTTATTACTGTCACCAAAACATCATCAACATGTGATTTTGCCTGGCGCATATAAATCTTATTTGAGTGCTGCAAGAGAAATTTCGGAATTTTCATTTACAGAAACGAGCTGCATAAGCCTGTTTTTGAAAGAGAAACTTCCGAAAATCAAGAATTACAGGTTTTTTTCTTGGTGGACTCATTTCAAGTTCGGGCGTAACACAATCAAGAAATTCGTTCACTTTATTAAAAGATGCTTATTTCTTAAAAATATGCTTAAGAAATCAATTTACATAATTTTCACGTGTAAGCTTTTGGCATGTAATTTTTGTTATGTAAATAATGATGACCGAAATATTCATAGAGTTAGCACATAAAGTATAGTAGTGCTGTAAAAACTTTGCAATGCAGGTGTAATAATCATGTTCTAGTGTTTTAGTAAACGTAAAAGTTATATGTTACGTTGAGAAAGTGCAAGCTGGACGAAAACTTGTGGGGTTGATAGAATAACTCATTATAAACTATTACACTAACTAAACTACTCTACCAATAACTCTATAACTAGAATAACCCAACCCTAACATTGGTAAGGCTAGGATTGAGGCGTGGAAAGACTTGGTCCGAGTAACCAGGGTTAAGAGGGTTAACAACGATAGTGTTAGTTTAAGCTAAGTATTTTTTTTACTTTCTTTTGTGTAGTATAGCCGATTTATTACTATTTTACTAATACATTGTTCACGTTGTCACGAGGATAGTTCCAGGGTAATTACTTGGGTATTGATTTTTAACTGAGTTTCGTAATTAATATATAAGGGGCCTGTTTACTAACTGATGCTCTTTTTCTTTGTTTAACTAGTACAGTGAACGATTTTACAATTTACAGAAAACGTATTTAGTGATATCTTTTTCATACTAAATACATTTTCTGCATTTAGGATATAGCTAACATATCAATTTTGCTTAATGTAGTAACTACGTATATCTAACATGTTTAATATGTTAGCTATACCTAACATATTACTATATCTAATATGTTTACTATCTATTTTTGAAGTAAAATATTATATACTACTGAGATGCCTTAAATAGGTGAGTCTGTTGTTAATTTAAGATCAACTTCATGTAATAGTTGAACATTTTCGGTGAAAAAGGTGTGTAGATTTGGTAAGTGGGTTCAATTTGGGTTAGGTTTATCCAAGATAGTCTACACTACATTGAAACTATTACTGCATTGTTACTAAAACTACTGTCAGGAAAACAGGATAGGATTTATTACTGTTTTACAAGTGAGTATTTATTTTAACAATAATTTTTTACAGTCACTTGTAAAAGAATCTTTAATACAATGTGTTTGTAATAATAGAATCTACTTTATTTAATTATACTAATGTATATTATATTTATTTCTTAAACAGTATACAAATTTGAGACAAATTTGTTTCTAATTTTTTTTTTATAATCTTATTTCTGATCTATTTTTTTAAAAATTTAAAATATTTAAATAATCTTTTTTAATAGTAATTTAAAATAAAGATTATATTATAGCAGTATTTAATTTTATATTATAAAGAAAAAACTTAAGTTTCTATTATTAAAAATAAATAAATTTTTTTAAAAAATTATTTTTGATCAAAATTTATTTTTAATATTTAGACAAACTTTATAAAGTTTTAAGCTTTTAGATTTTAATATTATTATTATTTATACAAAGAATAATAATCTTTATTAATAAAATTTTTATAATTTACATATAAAAATTTGAACTTGTATTAGGAGTAAAAGATTTTTTTATAATTAAAAATATATAAAGTTTTAAAAAATTATAAAAATCTTATAATAAGAATCTTTAAATAAAAATTTTAAATTTTTATTATTTAAAAAAAATTTAATAATTTTAAAAAAATTTTAACAAAGTTTATTGAATATGTTTTAAATAAAATTTTTTATATATAAAATAAAGCACGGTTAGACTGTTTGAAGTTGATTCTTCGGTTAACATCACCACCCAGCTGAAGGCTCCCCCGAGAAATGACCAACCAATCAAAACGCTGGATAACTCTCGCCAATCTCTTGATTTACATCGTCCAATCAAATGTCTCATTTTATATGTTTGTTTAATTTTATAACCCAAGAGTTCTAAAAGTGATGTTAACCGAAAATTCAATTGCAAGCGGCCTTAATACAAATATATCAAGAGACCTTAAGAGTAACTTGATTATCTCATTACGAAATTGGTTACTCGTGGATCACGTGTTCCGGGGCTAACACTACGAAAATGTTCTATGTCGAGCGTTACTAAATAAGGAATTTGCGAACTAAAGAAAAATAAAAAAAGTAAAAAAAAAGCAAGAAAGAAAAAATGGAAAATGCTAGAACAAACGTACGTTCGTACAGTGCAGGAGATCTAAAAACCCAATTATGCTTTATAAAGACAAAATACAAACATTGAAATCATGTGTAATCAATACTTTTATTGAAGTCGATAATTTAAGAAATATGAAATTTAATGTGTTACATGATTATCTGCTTAGCATGATCTGTAATCAAGGAGTAACCTTATGCCTTTTATGTCTCCATATAGATCGTAACAAATAAAATAACGATCTTCGTGTAATAAAACAAAGAAAAAAAAACAACAAACCATAGCTAACACAAAATTTTACTATGATAACCTGCTTTCGACTCTAAGTAAAGATTTTTAGAATAAAATTTTACATATAGTGTCGTTTTTTTATACAATAGGTAAATAAAAGGAGTAATATTTATTTATCTAAATATTGCTCGAAGGTTTGAATTTGCAGGACATAAAGGTACTCTGAATCAAGTTACATATTAAAAATAAATTAACGATTTCAATAAATTTAAGTATTTAATTTCATTGTTTTTATTTTGTCTTTATAAAATGTTATTGCGGTTTTTAGATTTCTTGCATCGTACATGTATACGTACAAGTTTGTAATTTATTCCCAAAATTACAACTTAACTGAATGGCAAAAAACTAATTGGCTAATACTCCATCCAAATTTTTTTCAAAGAGAAATTTACTTTATTAGATTAAGGTCTGTAATTTGTTATTAAATTAATACTTGAAAGTGTTACTTATAACAAAATTTTGCAAGAAAAAAATTTACTAGTGCATAGAAGGCGGTTTAAGGGACTAAATTTTGAGTTATAGGTGATTTTTGACAAAATGAATGTTTGTTTTGAATTTTTCTGATCATGTTACGTTAGGATATTTGAAAAATTTTTGGGTGGCGATTCAACCCCTGTACAATTCACAATGCACATGTATTTTGTAAATTATATACGATTATTTATGCATAGTTTGCATCCGTTTACATTTCTTATCAGCATTATATTTTACGTATACCAGGAACGAAGTACAAAGTACGTAGAGTATGGTTTACATGCAAGTTAAGTGAAGTGTGCAATTTTGGGCATTTAATTGAATGATCAATCCTTATGACTTTATCTCATGATTCTGTATTTATGCACTATATAAAGTTTTTGCATCGATATCATGCATGTGTTTTAAGTGTGTTTAAAATTTTCTTGTCTAGTCATTGATTTGAACACGGGTCCTTACTATTTAGTGCCGGCATTTAGATTGCCATATTTATCAGGTTATTACTTGTTTTACACAAGATTCCACTTGTATTACGTATCAATTTTGGTATGCAGCATTTTACTATTGTTACGGGACGGAACCACTAGGAAAAGGAAGAAATGCGACGAATTGTCGCTACGGAATTGCTGGCGTCGCGTAACGTTACTCGAAAGCAGAGCGACGCGGTTACGATTTGGCACTGTTTAAGGCGGCTTTTGAGAGCGTTAAAAGGGAATTCGGATGTAAGTAAAGGGTTTTTTAAGGAAAGTATTGTTTTAGTTTTATTTTGGTCTCTTTGTTTTGGAACACAAGTTAAAACTTTATTATGTTTTTTTATAATTAGGTCGGGCCTATCTAAAGGTTCAACGGTTACAGGGTTAAAATGTGCATTACAAGAGAGAAATCTAATCCGTATTTAAAAAAAATTAAAAAGGAAAAAGAAAGGGAATTCGAATACGTCTTTGACACCTTTTCTCATTGAATTTTCATTCTTCTCACAACGACACAAAACCCAGCATATGACGACACCACAGACTTTACCTGTCAAGGTAATATTACCTTGACAGATGTCTTCCAAATCGGGCAGGTCGCTTTTTCTCAATGGGATCGGCGCTGTCACTAAATGGGGAACCTGGATTTTCCTGGGTCAGGGCATCGTTGTTACGCAATGGTTCCTCATGGTCCTAGGGTCGGATTTGCCCATAACACTATTTTATGCCTGCGTATGGACACGTTTCAGTCAATCGTTTGCTTCAACAGAGATATTTGTAATCACCTAATTCAATATCGATGTTATCCATGATTTACAAGTCGTGATTGGCTAACTGAGTTTTAATTTGGGATCGTTGTGCTTACGTAATAACGTACAAAAAATAACAAGAAAAAAATCTATGATCATAAGAGTTTGCACGATAACTATAATTATTGTATAATTGTATAAAATTGGTGATTTATGAATACAATAAATATTCTAATTCATGATTATTGATTACTCGATTTAGAAATACACATACATACGCCCGTGAATGCCAATTAGAGTTCTCAGCATGATGGTTCTTGGCAAGTCATTGAGTCTAAAAGCATGGCATTAATAACAATAAATAAAAACGCAATCTGTATTCTTTGAACTTTAGAAAAAAAATTTTTTTTAACAATTAAATTACAATACAAATAAACAGGCGTGCATGTAGCATGAAATTTTGAAATTAGCATACCATCTGGCATGTCAGATTTTTTATCGTGCTAAGAGTCCTAATGTTAATGTGATTTTCACTCAGAAATCTACCTTCTGTTCCTGGTTTTGCGTGACAGCGTCGCGCAGCTACCTTATCATATAAGAAGCATTGGGGTAGATAAAAACTATGAGATAAATACAAGGGAATAAACGCTATGAGGCAAAATATAATTTTAGTTGCTAGAAATATTTTCGTGTTACACATAATGTAGACCGTGTAACATAAACAAAAGGTTTTCCATTACACCAATCATAGTGAAAGATAGGTGTGTGATACTTAATTATTTATTATTATAGTTATTATGCAAGCTATAAAAAATATGCACAGTGGTGTTAAATGGAAAAGTCCCAGCGTTACCAACAATCGAGGGCGCAGTCAGGTGATTTTCCGACAGATCACATGACCAAAACGACGAATTTTACAAAATTGTTTTTTTTCAAGTAAAAGCATTTATATTTGAATATTACAAAAAAATTTTCGCACAATAAAAAATGCATTTTTTATAAGTTTAATTAAAATAAAACTTTATGTTTGTTTGTAAAATAAAGTACATCGGTACTATATAATTACATAGAAAATACATCGATACTATATAATTACATAGAAGATTATCCATAATATTGCATATTTTCATTGCTATCCTTCCACGTTTGTGGCAGTGTATGCCTTTTTTCATGCTGCAAAATATCTTTGACCAAATTTTCCACCAGCATTACTTTGGATTCCATATTTTCAAGGAATTTTAAGCGATTATGAAAAGGTTTCGATTCATTAAGAATACGTTGTGCCTAAATTAAAAATAAAATTATTTTATTAATTAATATTTAATTAAATTCAAAGTATAAATAAAATTAATAAAAAGTTTATCTCAGTTAATACTTGACATAACCATACATGTTTTTGCTCAATTTTATTCATAAGATTATCATTATTATTTGTTTCATAAATTTCTTATATAGTATTTATAGTAGAAAGTTCATTATTATCATTATTAGTTAGATAATCATGATTATCATTATCAAGTTTTTTAAGATTGCAAGTCAACTAAATTTCTTGCCAAGGGTTGCACAATGATACTGAAATTAGCAGATATTTTGAATTATGAAGAATCTAAATTTAATATTTATATATTAATTTAAAATAGAGTTCAATTATATAATAATTATTTGATAATATCATTACCAATACATATTTTATAAAAAAATATATTTGGTTTTGAGTCAATTAGAGCTACCAAATGCTTATATAAAAAAACTGGTTAATCACAAAATAAAAACAGGAACAAATCTAATATGTATAATTTGTTAAATATTAAAGTTACAAGGATGTGATGCTAACAAATTTCATTCTTTTTGAAATTCTTTTTATTATGAAATAAGTTGGTGTTCATAGCATAGTAGTTTAAATGTATTTACTTGTTGATTAATAATCTAAATAATAATGTAACAAATATATGTTTTATAAATTAACAAATAATACATGTTTATATATAAAAATATATATCTTTTTAATGATTATAAAGCATAAAAAATCCAGATGAGAATGATTAAATCTGTAAAGATGATCTCTTTTTAGAAATCTCCAGTATGACTCAATCACCATTGTTATATATAAAATGCCAATCTTCTCAAATAAAGATTATAACCAAAGAATCCATTGACTTGAAGAGTACTACTCATACCAAAAATAACTCTATACTAAAATTAACTTATTATTATGACAATACTAATATATTTCAGTAATGCATTCAAGTCAAATTACTTATCAATCATTTACAAATATTATGTTTTCTTTTGGAATTAATATGTATTGATTAAAATAATTTGTTATAAGATTTTTTATATATATGCAAACATCTTTAGTAGTAAGTTAAAAACCTGTCTTTGCATAGTTTTGATACATTTTACTAAGTACAGATAAAACTGGTTGCCATAAAGGGTCAATAACTGTATATTGTTTGTGTGCTTCAGTTGCATTATACCATATTAATTAGATTTTAGTACATGATGATAATTTTTGCTCTATTGCATAATTAATATGCTATAAGCATAATTGTACCTTAAGATCAGACCATGTAGCTTTTACTGCATTTATCTGAAAATGGTTTTTGTCAGTATAAAAAATCTGTATATTTGTCAAGTTTCATGTTTTTAGTATTATAAACCACTTTGTAATAATACTTGTAATATTATGATTTTTGTCTGATAAAATAAATAAGTATGAAATAGGAAATTTTGCTCTATTCACAATCACCATAGCTGCATATAGTTCATATTTTTGTCTGTTAGCATTATAGATAGCATCTACCATAAGCTCCATTAATACATTTAATAGTAATATATTAAAAAAGACATTTAAAAAAGCAAAAGCATAATCTTTAAAAAAAAGAATCTTTTGCTTTTGTTTTTGAAGAAAGATTTTAACAAAAACAAGTTCATTATTAGAATATTGATATTCAGCTTATACAATTGATAATCACTAATAATACATCTGTTTGATCATTAAAAGCTCATATCTATTTATGCATTTATCTTTAATTAAATGATAAATGCTTGGTATATCTTGTCCAATACAGGAACTTATGTGATGTTTAATCTCTTCAGTTACATTGATCTTTTCTAACTATGGATATAAAATCTTATGCATCATATTAACTGATACAATATCTTTTGAATAAATTTTAATTGTAACTAGACTTTTGTATTCATATCACTCAATATGTGCATCAACATTATGTTGCTTTGAAACATCCTTAGTCTTTTTTTGATGTTTACATAATTTATTATAAGCATTATACCAGTATATTAATTTTATAAATTTTGAACATTTGCTATTATATATATTTTGAAGTACATATATATAATTATCTCTATTACTAATTGTGCTAATTACCAAATTAGCAATATAAATATATAAATTATCTTTTGTAGTAACTTCAACTAGTGGAATATGTTTGTAAATAGAGTTTAGATCAATGTCAAATTGAAAATAGAAATGAACTTGTTTCTCAAGATCATTATTTAGATTTTTATATTTTAAAAGTAAATTATAGATATAATCTGTAATATTGTTAAAATTAATAATGTTTTTTTTCATTTATGAAATTATTAGTTTCTTCTTGGTTTCACTTTTTAGCTTGTAAAGTATTAGTACAGCAGACTACACAATGAGTTCAGATATCATTTTCATCAACAATAAAATCTTCAAGTGATCGAGAACAATGACACTTTAAACAAACTTGTAAAGAACCTTTATTTTTCATATTTTTTCTTTATTGTAAATAATTCTTTATTATTAATAACAATAGAATAGTAAAATAAAATAGTATAATAAACTACAGTATTGTATATTTGTAATCAACATCAGTAAATACATAATTGGTAATATGATAGTATAATGATTTATGACATTATATAAAAGTTGAAAGATCACCTGACTGCATCCTTGATTGTTAGTAACACTGAATTTGTTTGTTAAATAGTAATAGGTGATTGGTGCAGGTTATACCAGTTTATCTCTTATCAAGAAGGTGTTTCTAAAAACTATAAAAGACAATTATGTGTATTCTGTTTTGCTATCATCCTATAAGAAATTTTTACATATTATTGTACATGACTGCACAAAATATAGTATTTCCAAAGCATGAAAATCAAATCAGTTGCACAGAATCTGCATACATGCAAAATCGACGAATACATAATTGCATAAAATTTTTTTATATGCACAGCATGTGCATGAAATAATAAACATTCACATATGTAACAATACTGAAAATTGCACATAAAAAAGCATACTATTATATGCACTGTTGCACAAAATTCATACCTTTTTACATGTCCAGTACATATTTTTCTATGTATCATTCTATGTTATATTCTATATAGTTCTGTATACTCTTGTACTGTCATGTACCTATGTTTGACTATAAATTTCATATACTATTTTTTATAGAATTTATTATTATTAGAATCATAATAACATGTTTTACAACTTTAATTAAAAATTCAAAAGATGGTTATTTAGTAAAAAAAAAAACTTTACATTGTAATAAATTGGCATTGCAATACTATAAAAATTTATAATAAGTTCTGACTATAACAATTTGTAATGATTATATCTTTTAACTGCAAACTTCTCTTAATTAATTAAAAAATAAACTATTGAAATAAGTATATAGTTGTTATTATTATAAGACTTATGATGAAAGAAAGTACTTTACTGTTTCTAGCCTGAAAACATATGATCAACAAAGAACCAAATATTAATGTTGTATTATAATTCTTGGTAAGAATTTTTTAAAATTTTACTTTAATTCAATAGTTAGTGAGTCTTAAAATATAGATAAAATAAAAAAATATATAATTATTATAGGAATATTAAATATAATAAACTATTTAAAATTACAAATATTTTTTTTAAAACATAACAAAATAAATATAAAAGTTTGAGAATTTTTGTCTAATAATCAGGTATTTATTCTTCCTTCTAACAAAAAATAAATAAAAAGTTTGCAACTTTC
Source organism: Cetraspora pellucida (assembly GCA_910591915.1). NCBI lineage: Eukaryota > Fungi > Glomeromycota > Glomeromycetes > Diversisporales > Gigasporaceae > Cetraspora > Cetraspora pellucida. The sequence goes on along the minus strand of CAJVQA010003901.1, from coordinate 2,575 downwards.
TTATTACAATTCTATCTATTAGACACTATAGTATTTGTTTAATTGTATTGTATTTTTTATATTAAATGTAATTTCTAGAATTTGTTTCAAGTTATATGTTATTTTAATCAAAAATAAAAATTTTATTATAAATAAATTAAAATAAAGTTATTGTATTCAAATATTATATTTCAAAATCTCATTATTGACTTCACAAAAAATTTTTTAATTTTTAGTAATTTGCTATTTATAAATAAGTTTTTTGTTTATAATAATTTAAGGAAATCATTTATATATACAAAAGAACTTTTATAGATAATTAGTAATAATATTCAAAAATCTTGTTCCTAATACAAGTTTCTGTTAATAGAACTCATTTTATTTTCAGGTATTTTTATAATAAGTTTTTTATATTTTTTAAATTTTAATAAATTTTCTACTATAATAACAAGACAAGATTTTACAAAGTAAGCAACATGATATTTATATATTATTCTGTTCTTGTAAGCTAAATATTAAAGTTAAAGTAAGCAATAATATACTGTATATTAAGCTTTTGTAAAAAATTTTATTTATTATTTATTTATTTTTATAAGTAGCCTTTTGGTTTTATATTTTTATTAGTTATTATATGTATTAGTAAATAAATTTTATTTATATATTATACAAATTATTAACTTTATACAGTTAACTCTTTCTATAATGAACTGATGGTTCTGAAAGAAAAAAAAGTTCATTATAGAAAGTTATTATATTTTCTTAAGGGAAATTGCATTTTCTATATTAAACTATTATAAAAATTTTAAAATTTTAAGTTCATTATATCCAGAGTTTATTATATAAAGGTTTGTTATATCCAGAGTTGGCTGTAGAAAGTTATTATATTTTCTTAAGGGAAATTGTATTTTCTATACTAAACTATTATAAAAATTTCAAAATTTTAAGTTCACTATATTCAGAGTTCATTATATAGAGGTTTGTTATATTCAGAATTGGTTGTATTACCTAGAACTAATTTATTTTCAAAGCAAACTTAATCTAAAATTAATTAATTAGAGGATTGTTTTAGTTATCATTTAGTGTCCAATTAGTATAAGCATATAATGCAAGTGTAATGGTAGAATTATAATTAGTAATTATTATAATTATTATGTTTATATAGTATTTTTGATCTGATATTGCTAGAAACATATTTAGAAGAACAGAGATTTTTAGACAAATTCTGTTTTCTGTTAACCCATTTGGTCTGGTTTTTTATTCTACTCTCTTACCCTTATATGTAACTTAATGAATGATATGAATCCCACATTCATATGTTTTATGCACAGTGTGATTCAGAAATCGGTGAGTCTGTCACTAATCTAATCCAATTCTCACGAAGTAGGTATGTTAGATTTGACTAGTGGTTTTATCTGTAGGTAAGTACTTGTTTTCTCTTTGTGTCTTTTCTTTAACCTATTTTTCTATTACCCTTGCCTTCTCTTGTCTTCTTTTTGTCTACCTCAACCCAGAACTACTTTTTGTCAAATCAGAGTTGGAACTCTTTTATTACATTAATAGTTTGGCCACATGACTTACAGCAAGCAATCAATTTGTAGTTTTAGTGATTTATGGGTGACTGATTATGTTAGAAATAGGATTAATGATAGTTATTAATTTGTATAGAGAATACTTTTACTTTTATTAGAAGTTAGGTAATTAGTTGTATGCAATTGTATTTTTATTCAGTTTTAATTGTATTTTTATTCATTTTTAAGGGATCTCTTGTTCTCAAGGCAAAATGCCCTTTATTTGTAATAAACATTTTAATTATATTGGTAATTAATCTCTGACATAAATGTAAAATCATTTATATTTTAATTATTTTAATAAAAGGTCAATATCTTATTTATCACATAAGTAACAGAAATAGCATAAGTAATGGAAGTAATGGAAGTAACATTTCTGTGACTTTTCATATGACTTCAAATCAGGTAGGAATTATTACTTCAATTCAGGCCCTCATGATTTCCAAAAAAATTAAGCTCACAACAGCATTATATTCATGTAAGCATAGTTTTAATAGTTAGAGTATATGAATTGAAAGATAGCAAAGGTTCAAAATGACTTATCATAATAACTAAAAGAAATTTTCTGGCAAATTTTATCAATATTCTTGAATTCTGTATTGTGATTTGCATGTGCCCTATAAAAAATGATGCATGGAATTTATGGTCAAACACAGGTATATGACAGGACGAGAGTATACAGAACTATATGAAATATAACACAGAATGGTGCATGGGAAAATGTGCACTGGACACATAAAAAGATGTGAATTTCATGCAACAGTGCACATAATGGCATGCTTTTTTACATGGTTTCTCATGCAATTTTCAGTATAGTTATGTATGTGGCCATTTATTATTTTGTGCACATGCTATGCATATGAAAAAATTTTGTATACAGATCCTGTCATGCTATTGTTGGGTTTGGAATATTGTGACTTTGTTGCTCAAAATTCTAAACCTTGTGTAATGTATGACAAGTAACCTTTTCGAAAGAGGGTGTTAGATTTGGCTTGTGGGTGAGAAAGGCTTTCAGTTACTTTGGGTCA
>CAJVQA010003900.1:0-18519 GCA_910591915.1 Cetraspora pellucida | reverse complement strand
TAGCATAGCCACAATCTCATCTTCTCTGTCTGGTGTTGGAATGATTTTACTAGCTTGGTTAAAAAACACCTTGTTGTATATACCATTTGCTGCCTAATATGCTTTTTTAATATAAGTTGTCATTAGGCTTTCTTTCCGATTTTGTGTACTACTTATTTTTTGCTTAGTTATTAGTGGCTCCTATTTACTATTTGTTCTAGCACTTTCTATGTCTTATGCTTATTACTATCTAAATTGGATTTGTTTGTATGTCTGTCAATACATGTGTCTGTTTGTTTATCTATTCATGTGTTGCTGTGATCTACAGATCGACGTTTTCAAGTTACAGAGAATTTTCCAAATTTTACTTTTCCAAATGTAGACTGAGATATTTTCTTCTCTATCTTTTCTAAAAGCTTTCTAATTTTCTACTTCTATTTCTTGTTATATATTTTTCTACAAGCTTTATCTTTTTTTTTAAGCCTGTAAGGTTGGTTTTGACAGCTGTTTTTTAGCAAACTTCTAAAGTATTTTTCTACAGTTTTGTGTATGAGTGATCAGCAAAAAGAGTTTGTACTTTGTGTTGATAAGTAAATATACAATTAATTTATATTTTGAAACATTCTAATAAATATCTTATATAATTAAAATAGCTTCTAAACAATTTTCAAGACACTAACCCATGATGGCAATATTATATTTTTTAGTTCAAGCATGATCTATGTTTATAAATAGTAATGTTAATTGGTTCTTATTCCCCTGTTGCGAAGATTGCTCAAATTGACAGATAATTTTAATACTAGCAAATATACAATTCATTTATTTCTATCCAAGACTTAGCAACATTTAATCATAATGTTATTAATAAATAGAAGAGTGATATACAATTATATATCTATTTAGTTCTAATAGTAATTAGACTTATTAAGATAACCTTTCTAATTATATAGTCAATAAGCTAGTTGCTTCTCATAAAGTTTTGAATTATTAATTTATTAATTTAATCAATATATTAGTTTAATATGAGTCAGAGTTAATTAAAATATATGTAATAATTAAATAATTCAGATTTTAAATGTATATCTTAATTATTATCGAAAAAACTAAGAATTAAAGTAATAAAACACCTCTAGGGTCGATAGCATAGTGGTTATGCTCTGAGGTCACAAATCGCAAGGTTGCCAGTTCAAATCCTAGTGACAGCAATTGTAGAGATGCATTTTCCAAAAATAGAAAACTGCAACACTGTAGTACCAGGAACCCAGAGTGTCGAAAGACAGACTTATTTCCAGAAATAGCAAGTGACCTTCAATTGAGAAGCCACATGGTGATGAACATGAATTAGAATCCGATTTGGAATAACCAAAGTTATAAGACGTAATGTGAGGCCAAAAAGTCTGACAATGAGAGATACTACATGAACTCATGGTGATAGCCGGTTCTGAGCAGAGCTTGGTAAAACCTTCTGATACTGGCAGGGATCGGTGCAACAAATCACTCTTGGAAAGTTTAAAAGTACAGACTGGAGAAGGTCAAGGTTCAGTGACCCAGGACATTTAAGAACATTAGTTCGAGAATATAAGGAGCATGAACAACCTCAGCAAGATCGTCAAAGAGTAAAAAAAAAAAAAAAAAAAAAAAAAAGTAATAAAACAGTAATATTTCAAAACTCAAGACTAAACTGAAAAGTTTTGATATTAAAGTTAGTATTAGAATTTGAATGTATTTTTGGTTTAATTTTATTTTATAGCAAAATTTTTTAGATTGGTACAGGCCTTGAAGTTTCAAATATTATTATAGTTATAGGCACAGAATGCTTAACATATAAGTGCCTTTGATACTTTTTAGACACAAGTACTAAGTGCCTAGTACTTTTGTAGATATGAACATAAAGTGTCTAGCACAAAAGTGCATAACACTTTTAGACCCAGCATTTTTGTGTCTGTGCCTATATTAGTGCCTGTTACAAAAGTGCCTAACACCTTCAGAATATAATTTTTTTATGCCTATGGGTACAAGCATGCCATAGGCACTAGTGCCTGGCATCATGCCCAGTATGCCTGGCATGGGCATTTGCAGAACCCTAATATTAATGATCAAATCTATAACCAAATATAAAAACCTTATTGTATCAACTTCTCTAACTAGAAAAAACATAATAATATATCTCTTCAAATTTCTAACAATTACAATATCTCACAATGAACACAACAAATTAGACATCACAAAAGATTACATACAAACTATACATACTTATGTCTATATAGAATAGCAGATCAATTACACTTATATTTTAATACCTGTCTACTAATTAAACAGGCTATTAGAAAAATTAACATATGATTAACACTCTGAATTAATTATAGCACAACTTACAATTATATTCTAACATTACAAATTTAGATAGGTCTTGACTACTATAGTTAGTTTAGGTCACAGATAAAGTTGTCTAAGCTTTAATTCTTGCATGTAGTTTTTATTTTATGTTTTACAATTTTAGTATATCTTTAATATATAGTATATTGATATGTACAACTAAAATTACTAATAAAGTTATAGGCAAGGCCCTATCTTAATACTAAAAAAAATAAATAAATAAATATCAGTACTTCCAATATTAGATAGGACCTGACTTGATGTATCTAAGATTATAGATATTTAAATTTAACTGATTAACAAAAGAGAATTACTATAATATAAATATAATTTTCAAAATTTATTATCTATAGAATTTGTATTTTAGATCTGCTATTTAAAAATTAATACTTTGTCTATCTTACTAAGTTATCATATCTTTGTTTTTTTTTTTTTGGTATTAAGATGACCTCTTTGATCTTTTAACTTTTATTAATCACTTATCAGTATTGTGGTTCAATGAACTACTACAGGAGAGCATACAATTGGCTACACATGTAACTTTTCTATATTACCTATTTAAGGAGTTTGCCTGAAGGTTCTCTACTAATTGCTGTACCTAACACCTCTGCTTGAGTGTTCTACTTTAAATCCTCTGAATCTGTAATCTGTATTAACATTACTAGGTTATTCCAGATGCCCAGATCATCATCTCAACCTTAGGACTAATTTATTCTCAAGATAAACCCCCTAGAGCCTTTTGTATCTATTTTTACAGCTGACCTAGGTATTGCTATAGCAAAACTAATACTTGTGATCAGGGCTAATCATTAAACCGCTATGCTCTTGTTGAGTTTATACAAACCCTAGCATCTATTTCACAGCATATCCAAACTACTTTAGTATACCCCTGCTGGTTTACCAAACTCTCAATCCAGATAGCCTGGTAGAACTTACAACCAGTCTATTGGTATATTAGGGTAGTCTGATATCCTTTTCCTTTAGCTCAATCTGGTGACCTGGTTGGTAGTACCCTCTATCTAGAGGTTTTTGCCTATCTGGCTACTTCGACCTTGGTATCCATTTCATAAGGCTAGCCTTTACAGTAGAGCCATCAAAGATCTGGCTACTTCTCTACTCAGGTCTTCTTAAATAGACTTTTTGTTATCTAATTTCAACAGATTTATATAGCCACAAGGACTTATTTAATGTTTGCACTGCCTAATTGCCAGTTTGCATTTCTTTATGTAACCACACCTTGTCCCAAAGGACAATGTCATGTGACCTGTTACATGAATGCCCCATGACCTGCCAGTTATACTAGTGTGACTGCCATTACAGATATCTTAACCCAATCGTTAGTAATAGTTGCCATAATATGAGTATTACATAGGTGATTATCCAAATTTTCACCATTAATGGGATTTGAACACCCAACCTATCACTTGGAGGGTTGATAACCTGACCACTTCACTAGGTTACTACACCCTATTATCATATCTTTGTTATAATAAATCTATTATAATCTTCTTAAATTTTTTTTTTTATTTCTTTGACAGTTTTGTTAAAGCTTTCATACAAAATTTTACTAACTGAATCATTATTTATTTTTAGTAGTCCACTTTTGAAATTACAAGCCTGGCATCATCCAAGTACAGAAACTGCACCTAAATACAACTTGTCATACCAATTTATTTCTAGATTAAGAAACTTTGTTAGCTCTGTTAAGAACTAAACCAGAATAGATTATTTCTATTTTATATTACTTTATCAACATCTTTTATAAACAACTTCTTATGCTCTACTTTCTTTTTTTTGTTTTTTTTTCAATTTGACCTTATTTATTAATACTTCTTTACCTTTAATTTTTTTTGTATTGCATTTTTTATTTTCAACTGTTTTGACTCTTCTTTGTTTTAATTTCAGTATTATTCTATTCTCTTTTTTCTATTTGACTACTGTTTTATATTTTTGTTACTAAATTTCTTATCTGAACATCTCTTCTACAATTTTAATATATAATCTAATATCCTACTTTACACTTTTATATAAAACTTGTTTAGCATACAACTCCTTAAACATACTCTTAACTAATAAGCTATATATGCATGCCTCTCTATGTTTAATTTTATCTACTTCAGTTTTACCAACTAATGTTCTTTTTAAATCAAATATTGTAAGCTTGCTTTTGTCTAACTTGTTAAACTTTTTTCATACTAACCAAAATGCTAACTCTTCAATATTATTCCAATAATCCTTATATTCTTTATAGCTAAGCATGTCTTGTGATTTTTTTCCTGTCTTGTACTTCTTATATACATCTGAATTATACAAGTCTGGTGCTCTTTTCTTTAATATATCAAGCACTAGTAAATTGTTGATAATATACTTGATTTTAAATAAGATTTTCTTACTTTCTTCTAAAGATTTACATATATTTTCTGTTAATTTTTTGTTTTCTTTTTACAGCTGTCTCCAATTTTATTATGTTTTTGCATCTGGCTCTAGCTCTTTTATTGCACTTGAGCATCACTACTCAGCATTATTTATCATATTTGTTAATATTTTGACAAACTTTCTTGTTAGTATCTCTATTGCTGATTCTTTCCAAAATAATGCATATAAAAACCTCAAATTTTTTTTAAGCTTTAAGTCTGTATTCTTATTTTGTTATGCATTTTCTTTTGCAAATTTATCAGCTCTTTTATTCTATACTACTTTATTATATGCTTTAACTTTAACTAATGTTAACCTAATATTCTTTAACTTGTACATATCTTTGATTTTTATAACTAATCTAAAGTTCTTACTTTTACTCTATACTTTAATATTACATAGTAGCTTCTCTCTTTTCAAACTTGCAATTGCTGCTACACTATCTAATTTAATAACTATCTTACTATTATATATTATAACTAATACTACCATCTACACTGCAGCTAACTTTGTCTTTGTAGACAATAGTTATTTTGCTACTCTAATTCTTTCTTCTATTATTAATCTATTCTTATTTTTACTAACTTATATTTAACTTGCACTCATTCTGCAATCCTTTCTCTTTCTTACTAATGACCTATCTGTATAAAAGCTGTAGTTTGTATACTCTATTTTTATGTTTTTTTCTAATTGCTCTAATAGCAAGATTTCTAAGCTACTATTAAATTTTTGCATCTTTACTAAACTGATCTCATATGCATATATCTTTATTTTTTTTATCTATAACTTCTTCTTTACTATTAAAACTATCTTCTATATGGCTTACTTTATATTCACTTAGTTCTTCTAACAGAACTTAAATCTTCTGTTTGTTCCTTTGTCTAATTTTTGGCAGTACACTAGCAATTTCTTTTTTTCTAACTTAATACTAACAACTGCTTGTACTATTTCTATTATTCAAATTGCACTTTTCAAATTCTACAAACACTAGATAATTTCTATCTTCAATCTTAAATGTGCTCTAGTAATTTATAAGTATATCTTTCTTTCTTTTCTTAACTACTCTGTCTATTATCAAATCCATATTCTTCTTATTTACTAGCATTTATTCATGCCTTCTTTTTTCTTGTATTAGCTTCTTGCATATAGATTGCATTGCTATAGTATTTGTGCTTTGTATTTGAAATTCTGCTCAGACTGTTCTATTACCTTGATTATTTAATATTTTCTGTTTGATTTCTGCAAACTATTTTGCTTTTTAACCTTTTTGTATACTTGTTCATAATGCTTTAAACTTCTTTTATGTAATTATTTTCTTGCCATCTTAATTAATTAACTGTTGTATAAAAAATATTCTATACTTTATTAACCTTTTATATGCTTTTCTAAATGTTTTCTTTTTTATCAAACTATATACAGTTTTATTTATACTATAAACCTGCCAAAGACCATCTTTTGCCTTTACTGTTATACTTATTTCTTTTGCTTTAAATATAACTAAACATATCAAATTATTTTTTCAAATTCTCTTTAAGTTGCTTACCAAAACTGTGTCTAATTCTTCTGATATTAATCCTGTCAGAGCAAAGCCTTGTTTTACTCATATTCTTGTTATTTCACCAACTTAGTTTAGCTTATTTAGTTTTTTTTACACTGATACTAACTGATTATTAAATATTTCTTGACTCAATATTTTATATTTTCCTAAATCTTTGATCAGTTTAATTACTGGTTGATATAAGTAATTGAGCTGCTTTTTAGATGCCTTTGTAGTTTGCAATATGTATATCAGTTTTGGTATTATATATATATTATTGATGTATATTAACTAACTAATAGTTAACTTCTTAAACTATAAGCTTTACATGAACTGTTGTATAATACTTTTTATCCTTTTAACAACTAAACTCTTATTTGTTTTTATACTTAACTATACCTCTAACATTCTTAATAATGCATGCTTTTTTTCAACCTGTAGTTAAAAATTGTTTATTACAATAGACTTTTTCTTTTTTTTTGTACTTGAGTTAATTACTAACAGCTTTAACTTGGTACTGTTAATTTGAATATCATTGAATTTAAAGAATCTTTATAAAATCTAAATAATTTTTTGCGTCTTCTCTCTGCTTTTTACCATCCAAGTTGTATTATTAACATATGCTACTGCAACTTGCCTTGGTTTTTTAACTTTAACTCTGTTTATTTGTAAATCTAGTACTTAATATACCTTGATTTTATAATCTAATCACAAATTATCTTGAATTCTTCTTAATAATAGGTCATAAAATATCCTTCAAACTAATAGTAAAATTATTTCTTCTTACTTGATTTCATCTTTAGCAACAAATGTTTTTGTTATCTTAGACTTAGTTATAATGCTAACATTTTTTATTATATAACTCTATAATAAACTTTATTATTTTGACTAGCAGCTTAATTCTCTATAATGCTAGCTGAAGCAACTTCATTGATACCAAATTATATGTTTTCTTCATGTCTTTTTTTCACATTTTCTCTTATCATTTCTACAATGTGAATTGCTTCTTCTATCAAGTTTTCTAGTAGACTAGCAAAGTTTGAGCCCTTGAGTATTTTTCTTTTTTTATTATATTAGATATTCTTTTTGCTACCATCTTTGTTAAGCATTTTCTAAATGTTTCTAATAATGCAATTAGTCTAATATTATAAAGCTTATAATCACAATTCTTACTTTTTTGAAATTGGATAGATTTGCACTAACTTTCACTTATATAATATCTTTTCAAGCCTCAAACACATATTAGCAACTTTTCTAAAAACTTTTTGTATTTTACTACTTATGCTTTTGATTAGTCTGTAACCAATATTTGTCAGGCCTGATGCTGTTTTATTTTTAGCTTTTTCTATTGCTTTCATTTATTCTTCAATTGTTATTTCTTTCTTTAACTTTTGCAAATAGCTTGTAAAACATATCTATTACTCTTTTATCTTCAATAACATCTTTCTGCTTGAACTGTTTACTAAAATGTTCTTTTGTTTGCTCTAATACTGCATTTGGTTTACTGATTAATATGTGTTTGTCTTTTTTCTGTTTTAACACTTAGTTAATTCTGATTTTATTATATAGTTTGTCTAGAATACTAGTAAGCATTCTTTTTACTTTTTTATCAATTCTCTCACATCTTTTACCTATTGCAGTATTATTTTTATTTCTTATATGATTGTTTTCTTCAACCCTCTCTGCTATTCTTAATGCTTGCTACTGCTTCTTTGTTAACTAACATTACTCTTCAAGATCTGCTACTTTGTCTTCTCCTATATAGCCTATTTTTAGATCATATTTTATGTTTATTTTATCTACTTCTATGTTGATTTTTTTTAAGTTTAGTTTAGTTTTTTCTTCTTTGTAGTAGCTTGCTTAGTGCTACTATTTTCTTGTGCAATATTCTTATTCTTATCTTTTTTCCAATATTACTATTTCTTTAAATTATCTTCTTTTTTAATAAGTTTCTATTCACTGCATCTTAGAGGCCTGCATTGGATCCTACAGCCTAGTCTGGCCAGGCCTGAAGCAAAATTTTATAATTGTAGGCCAAGCCAGGCTGAAAAATTTGCAAAATTTTATAATTGCAAGCCAGTATAGGCCTAAAATTTTGTAAAATTATATAAGAAATTTTTGTGAGTCTGGCCAGGTCAAGCTGAACTAAAAAAAAACTTTAATATATGCAGATTAGGCTGGGCTAACAAAAAAATAGTAATTCTAAATGCAGGCCTGGCCAGGCCAAAAAAAAAATTTTAACCCTAAATGCAAACTGGGCTGGGTCTCAAAAATAGGCAATTTACAGACTTCTACTGTATATTTTATTGTGCTAGATATATATTATATTCCAAACTTTATTTATATTAATACTATATCTTACTTTTTCAAATACTTTAAATCTTTTATTCTTTTTTTTTTTGGTATTAAGGTGAGGCCTTGCTTATATCTTTATTAATAATTTAAAATAGTTACATATATATATGCTATAGCTGAGGCCAATACTTGCAATCAGAGCTAACCATTAAACTGCTAACTATATAGCTACTACTATTTGTACAAAACAAATAAATTAAAAATTACATGCAAGAATAAAAGCTCAGACTAGTTTATCTGCAACCTAAACCTACTAGAATAGTTAAAGCTCACCTAGATTTGGATGTTTAATATATAATTTAATGATATGCTATATTTGATCCATAGGATGGATCAAATGTTAATTTTGCGAATTGCTTGGCCAATAAGAGGACATGTATTTGAGTAAGAATGTAATTGATCAGGAAGTCCACAAAGGCATAAGTAAGTGTAATCTCTTTGAGGCCATGTAAGTTTTTTTGTTAGGTTGGATGATCTTGAAGGTTGGTTAATTGGTCGAGATCAAAGTTTGTTTTGTTGGTTTTTCCATTTAGAGAAATAAATACAGTATGTTTTCCATAGTTGCTCATATGATTGTTCATTAATATTAAAGAGAATATCAATAATAACTTGAGAAGCCATTTTGTATAGAATGTCAGGGTTTTGAATTGTTGATATAAGAGACTTTGGAATAAGTTCTTTAAGAGTAAGGTTAGAGTAGTAAGTATTAGATAGTGTGTATAAAAAGTTAAGAGCTGGATGATGGAGAATTTTGTTAATTAAGTTATGTTTATGATAAGTGTCAAGATCAGGCAAGTTATTAGAGATAATTTGGTTAGTAGAGGTTTGAATAATTTGATCGAGTAAAGATGGATTAGCACAAGTACGCCAGTGGAAATGAGAATTAGGTAGGTTACAAAAGAAGCAAATAGTATCTGGATATTGGCTTGAATAAATAGTATAATATAATGAGTATGTTGGCAACTTATTAAGAAGGATTTTTGTTTTAAAAGATTTTAGTTAATTAGTCTAAAGTTGGTAATATTGTATGAGGGTTTTTGATTTTAATTGAAGTAAAGCCAAGTGGATTTCTAGTCAATGTCTTGGTTGAAATATACCATTCACTGTTTTGTTTTTGTAATGCCTATATAGCTAAGATGTAAGCTTTACAGATTTGTTTAATGAAGTGTCTTGTAGGTGTATATTGTTTTACATATATGTTTATTTATATATACAATAAGAATTTATCTTCTTTGTTATTAGTATCTTTTACTTGCATTAAAAAAATATTTTTTATGATTAAGTCACTCTTTTAAAAATAAATAATATGCATAATGATAATAATATTTGAAATTATTTTATAAAAATTAGATTAGATAAAACCTTTAATCAAGTATGTGCTTAATATAATTACTGTTATTAAATCTTACAAAAAATATATGAAAATTCACTATTTTGATTAAACAATAGCAATAATCAAAAATTTAGGCAAAATTACTTAAATTTTAGTAAAGAAATCATAGCTGCCATTAAGTAAAATTAGAATTTAAAAATTTGTAGTTTAATGAATTATACATGAGATTTTTGGAGAAACTACAATTTGCCTATTTCTAGGTACTATATATTCAGTAAAATTATATGAAATTTATATTACTAAAACTCATATAAAATTACATATATTGTAAATTTTGTAAAATGTAATTTTTAACCTTAAGTGAAATATGTTTCTTGGTTAATTTTATCATTATGCAAACCCAAACCTTATACAATTAAAAAATTAAACTCTGGTCAAAATTTTGTTAATTACAGCTATTGGCCAATTAAAATTGAGGTTCAATTGTGTAGCATCTAAATTTAATAAATTCTATGCAGAATTTTTTGAAAAACTATGATTTACTTATCTCTACCTATTTGTCAAGTAATTGACTTTCTGTTTTGCTTGTATTAGTAGCCAAGTATTAATCTTCTCTTCTAAGTCTTTTCTTTAATCTATTCTTCTATTAATTCTTGCTTGCTCTTATCTTCTTCTATTTCTTTAACCAAGAGTTAAAATACATAAATCAGGTTTGGATCTCTACTTTTGTACTAATAACTTAGTTATATGCTTATAGTGAATGATCAAAATGCAGTTTTAGTAGATTACAAATAGTTAATATGAGGGTTTTAACAATAGTTTTTAGCTTGAGCTAGGTTTTAGTTTCACTTTAATATAGGTCCAATACTTAAGTTTTATTTAAACAAATGTATTTACTTGAGAGTATTATTTTATACCTTTTTTCCTAGATGAAATATCTTTTAATTATAATAAAAGTTTTATTTACAATTGAGGTTAATTTTCTCTATATTATCTATTTACATAATATTATCATTAAAACCTTTATCCTTTTTATAATAAAGAAAAACTGAATGTTCAATATTCTGGTTATCTTTCTAAAGTAATAAAAGTAATAAATGTAACAAAAGTAATAAAAGTAAGAAAAGTAAGATTTCATGTAACTAATTATTCAGATAGATGACAGGTTCTATATATAATAATTGATTACATTTAATTATAATAATGATAGGACAATTTTTAGGTCTTACAATATATTTTTAATTTATTAACATTGTTAAATTACTAGTTACAAGTATTTACAAGTAATTTATAATAATTAACAACTCTGTTCTTGAATTACTTTTTATAAAATTAATAGTTCTATTACTATAACTATTGATTGGATAAACAAAGTGAGTCTTTTATAACTATTAAAGAATTAATTGAATGATATACAGATTTAGAATATATATATTTTGAAATTATTGAATAACAATTATAAGTAATATCTTATTATTTTGTTCTCATTTGTTTATGAATTAAGATGAAAAAACAAACAGGTTTATTCTTTTTACAATCGAGCATTCTTGCAAATTTTATAGTATTAATTTTTTTCTTATCTCTTGTTATTATTATTATTATTTTCTACTGTATAATAGACTAATACAAATCCTAAAATAACTGTTGTCCCAAAAGGTTATCACTAGTAAATGATAAACTACTTTGTAAATAGTTATTTTAATTAAAAATAAAAACATTTCATAACTGTTATTACAACAGGTCAGTCATTAGCAAATCTTTTATTCAATAACCAAAATTAAAAATCTCTTTAAAAATTCTAGCATGAAAGTGAAGAGACTAAAAACCAGACTAAAGTTGAGTTTGCAAAAGAAATAAAATTATTTCTAACTCTATTTATTACAATACTTAAATAGGGTGTGGCGACCTAGTGAAGTGGTCAGGTTGTCAACCTCCCAAGTGGTAGATTGGGTGTTCAAATCCTATTAACAGTGAAAATTTGGATAATTACCTATGTAATATTTATATTACAGCAACTGTTACTAATGATTGGGTTAGGATACCTGTAATGGTGGTTACACCAGCATGACTGGCAGATCATGGGGCATCTGTGCAATGTTGGAGTTACACAGAGAAATGCAAACTGACATATCAGGCAGTGCAAACACTAGATAAGTCCTTATAGTCATGTAAATCTGTTAAAATTAGGTAACAAGAAGTCCATTTAAAAAGACCCAAGTAGAGAGGTAGCTGGATTTTCAACAGCCCTACTGTAAAGGCTAGCTCAGAGAAACAGATACCAAGGTCTAGTGCCTGGTCCTAGTAGCCAGACAGGCAAGAACCTTTGTGTTGAGAGTCTCAGAGGTACCACCAACTAGGCTGTTAGAACAAACCAGTAGAAAAGAATATCAGACCAACCTGATATACTGATGGACTAGTTATAGTCCTATACAGGCTATCTGGATTGGAAGTTTGGTAAAAGGGCAGGAGAAAAGGCAGAGATATACTAAAGTACTGGGGTTATGCTGTGAAGTAGATGCTGGGGTCTAAGTGAACTCTACAAAAGCATAGTGGTTTAATAGTTAGCCTGACTGCAAGTGTTGGTTCTGCTATAGCAATATCTAGGTCAGCTGTAAAAATGGATACAGAAGGCTCTGAGGGGTTTACCTTGAGAATAAATTAGGTCTAAGTTTAAGGATGATAATCTGGTACATCTGAGATGATCAGTTATGTTAACACAAGTTACAGGTTCAGAGGATTTAAAGTAGAACACCCAAGCAGGGGTGTTAGGTACGGCAATTGGTAGGGAATCTTCAGGTGAACTCCTTAAATAGGTAATATAGAAAAGTTACATGTGTAGCCAATTGTACACTCTCCTGTAGTGATTCATTAAATTACAATACTGATAAGTAATTAATAAAAGTCAAAAGACCAAAGAGGTCATCTTAATAAAAAAAAAAAAAACAATACTTAAATACTCAAATCAATTAGACTCAAATACATCAATATTACTAAACTAATTTACTAATTGCAATTATTATCTCATAATCCCAAAGTCTATTATATTACTAATACTAATATTAAATAAAAGGTCAATACAAAATTACTCATATGACTGTAATTGGGCATGTTATAAGCTGATTCATGACAAAAGCTATCTCAATACTATTATATCAAGCAGACTTATTGTTTTGTCTCTTATTCACTTGTAAATTAAGATAAAAAACAAACAAATACTTACAAAATATCAATTGACTTACTTTCTTACTTCTTTCTTATTTTAATTTTAATTATTATTATTACTTAAAAACTTATAATCCTTGAAGCACACAAATCTACTGTTCCTACTGCTTTTAAATATAATCTAGCAGCATCAGAAACCTATCTACCAATGGTTTATATTTGTTCTATAAACAAGCCACTTTCATTGCTGCTGTAACACTTCTAATTCTTAGACTATAAGCAGAAACTTCTATCATCACCTGTATGATTCACTATGCACTTTACTATAGTCAAAATAGCTAGTACAGTTGATTTGTATTCTGATTTCAATAAGAAAAAGGAGTCTCATCATTGAATTTGAATCTAATTTTAATATACTTCTTTACTAATTTAACTAAACATACTTACTATTTGATTTTTCTACTAGAATAAAAATCTTTCTAATAAGTTAATCTATCTTTAACTTATTAATTCAAACTTATAGCAAATCCTTATCATATTTAAAGTCCTTCTTCTTCAAATTACAAAGTTTATATAGTCATTTCATTATTCTTGTTTTTAATGTTACTAATGCTAAATTTCTAATCCAGTATTTATAACTTGTATCTGCTAAAGAAAAATCCAAATAGTGCTTAATGGCCTTTACTAAAAACATGTTTTATAGTAATTTTGCTTCTGTATCTTGTACTGTCTATTTCATAATACTGCTAACTAAACATTGCATTACATTATTCTTAGTTGGGTTTAGCAATCTCTTAATTCTATATTATTTATACTTATTAAGAATTTTTTAAAAATATTTAAAAAATTTATATAATAAATTTAGGTTTGTTTTTTTTTTAAATATTAACAGTGAGGCCATGTCTTTAATTTTATTGAAATTCAATTGAAGTTTTTACAAAGAAAAGCTTGCTTTTAAATTACATATGAAGAATAAAAACTCAGACATATAATCTGCAACCTAAACTTATAAAAGTGGCTAAGGCTCACCTAGATTTGAGTATTAGTAATAATATAAGAGAGAGGAGTATGATATTTAATTTATTGAATAGTTCAAAGATTAATTTTGGTAATAATTTGAGGTACTGAGATAGGGGGTAAACTAGAAGAAGAACTATGAGTTAAATTTGTAGTAAGTGTATTTTGAGACTGTGTAGAATGTGAAATGCAATGTGGAATCCATATTTGTTTATATATTTGTTGGTTTAAATGAGGAAGAAATTTAATAGAAAGTGAAGTAGCTGTATAGTAGAAAATAGAAGTATTATGAATAATAAAAATAAGGTCAATAGGAACTAAACCAGTTAGAGTAGAAATAAGAGATGGCATGTGTGAAGAGTTATGCAATTTAAAGCTACTAAGTGTAAGAATTTCTTGATATAAATTAGAAACAAGATTGGTAAACATGTCAAGAGCAGTAGCATTTAAGATACAATTAAGAGAATTAGAGATTAAGTGATAAATTGTTTGGATAGAAGGACAAAGAGTCCAGTGTAATGAAGAGCTAGTTTGATTACATTGATGACAAAGAGAAGAGTAAGAGGAATTACATTTGTAAAGAGTGTGAGAAATAGGTAGATCATTTAAGAGAATTTTAATACAGAAGATTTTTAGAGTAAAGGAATGAAAACTATAGGCAAAGTTAGAACTCTTTTGATAATTATTAATATAAAGCCAAGTGGCTTTCCAGTTGATGTTAGAAGCAATAGTAAACCATTGTTGGAAACAATGTTAAGATATTCAAAGTGTTATGATGTAAGCTTAACAGATAGTATGAATGGAGTGTTAAATGGAAATGCAATAGAAAATTGGTCAATAAATAGAGTATAGGCAGGATTGTAAGAGTTGTTAGTTAAGAATATTAAAAAAGGTAGTATTTAGTAACTACAAGCAAGTTGGTCAGCAAGATTATTAAATAGATCATCTTGATGTATAGTAACTTTGTGAAAAGTAAGCTAAATATTGTATGAGTTAATGAATTTAATAAGAGTTTGCTAAATAAATAATTATGAAGTATAAGTATGAGAAAGTTTGGATGCTAATAAGCAGATATTATAATATTTGGAGATAACAAATTGTGAGTCTATAAAGATATAAACAGAACAGTTTCTAGAAGTAATTATAATTTCTGAAAGAATAGCAAGAATTTTAGCTTTAAAGAAGCATGTCCAGAGTTTACTTGTATCTAGAATAAGTGAATAGTTGCAGAATTATCAACTTAAACCCAACCTATGTCCATAGAGCATTGAGAAGTACAAAGCTCAATAACAGAACCATTAGTATAAAATGAAATAGTGATTAGATTATAATTAGAATTAGCAATAGACTGTAAGCTATCAGTAAGTTGGTTAGCCTGAAAAATGCAAGGTAATTGTTGTGAGTTGATTATTAGTGAAAGAGGAGATAAAATATGTAAAGGATATTGAATAGCTACAGAGTACACAATATTAAGAAAGTTGGCATGTAGGTTAAGAATTTTGGCAGTGTTAATATGACAGATTAGTTTTGTAGCCAGGTTTGTAGAAATAAAGATAGTGCATTTGTTGGCAATTGTATTAGAATTAAGATGATATCTAGAACATAATGTAGTAGTAGAGAGGAGAGTAAAATATAGGTTTAAAAACTGGAACTAATATGAGCAGTACCAGTGAGTAATAAGGGTAAGGCCTGTAGGGATATTATGCCTTTTGGCCTTGTTATAATTATTTGGTTATTAAGAACAGTAAGTAGCCAAGGTTTGGTGTTGAAGGTAAAGTAACCAGTAGTATAAGAAAAGTAGTTTGTTTGAGATAAATTAAAGTGATTATATAAAGTACATTAATGAGAATGACTTGTTGTAATATTCTCAAGAATGATGAATCATTGAGGTACAACACCTTTGAAAAACTTACTTAATCTAGAAGAAATATGTTTTCAGTATAATAAGCATAAATTATTATATGTAATAAGTTGATCAAGAAAGAGTAATTTGTGATATCTAAGTTGTTTTTTGAAAATGGAATATTTGGGATAGGAGGAAAAAAGAGATTCAAAAGAGATAGCTCTGTCATTTAGAGTAAATAGAATGTTATAAGTTAAAATAATAGAAAATATCTAGCCAATATGCTTGATAAGTTGAATAATTTTAAAGTTTGTAGTTAGATGGTTGGAACCATCAATAATAGAATTGAAATGTAAGAGGATATTAGGAGAAGACCAAAGTTTGTTTTATAACTGTTAAATTTGGATGCAAGTTAATGTGCCTAATAGGTCAAGATTATTAAGTTGTTTAAGAAGATTAGAAATATGATGTTGCAGTTGGATGTTTCAAATATGTTTGATGTTGTAAATTTGAAGATGTAAAAGAGTACTAGAAGGTATTGTATACCAAAGTTTAGCTTTAAGTTTAATAAGACCAATATGCTAAATAAAGATTTTATTGCAGATAGGCTGACTAACTACAATATTTTGAAGACAATATTCAAGAGTAGGAATAATAACTGCATTGATAATATAACAGACATGTGAGTTAGTAATACATTTGATTTTAGCAATTTGAATAAGTTGAAAGGATTCAGCAATAAGCAGTTTTGTTTGTTTAGATTGCTTATTGTCCAAAGTAAACCAGTAACCTAAAAATTTAAAGGGTTGTTTAGGAGAATGTAGTAGGAGAAGATGATTATTATAGGTGATAGGGATGTAGTGAGATGAAGGGTTATTGGTGACTAGAATAGATTTTGTAGGATTAACTTGAATGTTAGCATAACATAAAATGATTTAGCTATAAATAATATGTTAGAAAGCTTAGTTTGTGATAAAACAATCCAAAAAGTGTTATCTATATATGTCAAGATAGAAAGTTGTTTTTGTAATAAGTTAAATGTTTGGAGTTTAAGATTGGTAGCCCTAGAGAATTGTAGAGTATAATCATATAATAAATTTAATAAAAATTAGTTGTAATAATTATTAATAAAAAAATAAATAGTAAGAAATAAAATATTATTAGCATATAATATACTGAACAATACTTTAAAAAATAAATACCAGAAATACATATTTCTATATGCAAAGTCTTAAATTAATTAGTCTGCATAGTTTATTTATACTTTAGTAAAAAAAAAACTTATAAATAAGTACATATATTTGTAAAGTCAAAGATGCAATAACAAACAATAGTAAAATTATTTTTTTGACAAAAATTAGTGCCCTAATGTAAACTTTAAGTTCTTAATACTAAATATTTTGTAATTTTTATTTTTTTTATTAAATTTTTATTAAGCAAATAAAATGATAATTACTAATTATTAAAGACTTAATCAAAAGAATTTATTAATTATTTCTAAATATATAAATATATTTCATAGATTTAATGTTTTTTGCAGGGTTTCAGAATTTTGAATCAGATTTATTAGAACTAGTAGTATGATAATCAAATTTTTTTAGTGTACACTATATACAATATATACAGTATATATAGTGTATATAGTGTGTATAGTATATGCAATATATATAGTACATATATGATATATAAACTATCTATATATAAAATTTTACCAAAAATAATTTTACTTAGAATACAAAAGGTAGTTTTATAAAAAAACCTTTGAGATATAAATGGTTTTATAATTTGTTCTATAATATTTAAAAAAAATTTGTATACTGTACTATATATAGTATATTACTAATTAGAATAGAGTAATACTAGCTAATGAACTATATAATAGTCAAATATTAATTTTATTAATAGGTTTTTAGACTTAGATACTAAAATTCTAACCAATATTCAGATTGTAAGTACTATCATCTTTTTTTATAAAGAAAAATTTTCTTATATCAAAAATAAATTGCAATAAAGAATATAGTTTTTCATAACTAAAATGATGACTATATAGATTTCTTTTATTCTTGGTTTTACATAACATTGCATAACTACTTATATAGTAATTTGATAAAATAAACAGATTGTTAACTTTCAAGTAGCAAGTCTAATATTTAAATTTTATAAACAAAAATTTTAGAAATTATATCTGTATTATAATAACTGTTTCTTACTAATTAGTTAAATTAATTAACTCTTTCCAATGATCACTTGTACCAAATTTTTGCTGCAAACATTTGACTCTTACTCAATATTTTATTAAGTAAACTGCTTTTGGACGTCTATGTAAAGTTGTTCCTAACATAATTTTACACTTAGACAGCCAAGTTTTATATCTCTAAGTTCCTTTTCAACAGAGATATATTCAACAAACTAAAAACCGCTTCTATTCAAGTTATCTCAATATTTTATTAGGTTAACTGCTCTGGTAACTTAGGACAAACTGAAAGAGCTCATTATCAGCTT
>CAJVQA010003899.1:0-18520 GCA_910591915.1 Cetraspora pellucida | reverse complement strand
CTATTATGCTACTGTTATGCTGCCATTATTTGGCAGATATAGAGTAGAATAATGGCAGATTTTTTTTCTGTTATTTACCTATTATTCATCCTTTATTTATTTGTTCGACCTGTGTGTAGTTTTAATTGGAAAAAGTTGTATTTCTTCTAATTGTAGAAATTCATCAATATTGAATTCTACAGAAGCTTTTATTATAGAATTTAAGTTAATAACTTTTTTTGGTTCTTTATTACTCCAAAAAATAATATTTTAAGGTGATATATCTAAGTAATTTTGAGATATAGAGTCCTGTTTCTAGATTTGAAAAACATTATTTAAAGTAATTACTATTTCTAGTTGTAGTATTAAGAATTCTATTTTTAGAAAAATTTGTATAATTGAGAGTGTTTATATAAATTTTCAAGTTCACAATCTTTAAATAAATTGTAATATTGAAAATTTTGTGTAATATTATTATCATTTTCTCCAGTTTTAGAAATTTCTTTCAAAAATTTTAGTTATTCAATGAAAATAAAAGGTTCTTATATTTGTTTTTCATAATATTTAGCAAGATAATTACTATTATAGTACTTTTGCAATGTTTTTTCTTTGTTATTACAAAGTTTATAGGCACTATTGTTCAATTTTTCTTGAATAATAAAGGGTTCAGTTCTTTTATTTTTAAATTTAGCTTATCAAGAATGTTTTATATTTTTCTAATTATCTATACTTTGTCACCTATTTCAAATATTTTGTGATAGATTTTGGCATCAAAATATTTTTTTCTGTTTTTTGTTGCAATTTATTGGTTTTTTTTGCATCATTCTGCAATTCAGGTAGTTTGTTAATAAGCTCAAATGCTTAGTGCAATATGCTATCTTGTAAGTTGTATTCTGTTTTTTTATAAAGTTTAACAGATAGTAAAGCTTTAATTAAAAGAACAGCTTATTATTTATATACAAGTTAAAAAAGAGTATATTCAGTTATAGCATGCTTTTTTGTTTAATAAGCAAGCAGTATAGCAGATATATATAAGTCCTAATCATCATCATCTTTTACTTTAGCAAGTGATTCATATAAGGTTTGATTAAAACATTCAACTATTCTATTCATTTGTAGATAATATAATAAAAAGAACTTATATTTAATAAAAAACTTTTTATATAAAATGCAAACAGTTTCACTAATAAATTTTATTTCTTAATCAGAGAAAATAATCTTTAATATTTTATATTAACAAATAATTTCTTTAAAAATAAATTGAGCTAAGGTATTTGCTTTAACATCAGATATGGTACAGGCTTCTGGCTATCTTGTTAAATAGTTAGTAGCAATAATAATATATTAATTGTTTGTTTAGTAATTAGTAAAGGTTCTATTAAAACAATTCTAATTTGTTCAAAGACTTATTTTATTTGAATAAAGTGAAGAGGTTCAGTTCATCTGCCACAGATCAAATAAATAAATAAAGGGTAAATAATAGGTAAATAACAGAAAAAAATCTGTCATTATTCTACTCTATATCTATCAAATAATAGCAGCATAATAGTAGCATAATAGCAAAATAACAGTAAAATAATAGAAGGTTTGTTAATATAAGTAACATAATAGTAACATAATAGCAAAATTATAGAATAGTTTTATTATTTTACTTTTAGTTACAAAGACTAAAAGTAAAATAACAGAACTGTTCTATTATTTTGCTATTATGTTACTATTATGTTACTCATATTGACAAACCTTCTGTTATTTTACTATTATTCTGCTATTATGCTGCTGTTATACTATTATTATTTGGTAAATATAAGGTAAAATAATAGCAGATTTTTTTTCTGTTATTTATTTATTATTTATTCTTTATTTATTATTTATTTATTTATTTGACCTATATGTCTTTTAGTCTCTTTTAACATTCTTTATATGTTTTAATATATTTTTGTACATCTTGATATATTTGGTCTCAATAATATTATTCAGCTATTTTATAGTACATAGCATCAGTTTCTAAGTATTCTGCAATAAGATGCTTATGCATCATATACAGAACAGGTTTTACTTTATTTTATTTGATAATACAAAGAGGGTACTAAAGGTTCTTTTTGTTTTTCTTATATAATAGTCCTTTCTTAGTAATAAAATGTATAGCTTAATATTGTATTTGTTTGATTTGTTTCTAGAATAGAGAGTTAGATAACTTGTCTAATTTTATATAATTATATAAATTATAATAAAGGTTCAAATTCATAAGAAAAAGTTTTGGTATAAGATCTGTGTCTAGAGTCAAAATAGAGCATCTACATTAGAATGAACTCTTCCTAGTTTATAGATAATTTCAAAGTTATAGAGCTGAAGTTTTAGAATCCATCTTCTTAAATGTTCTTTAGATTTAGCAGATTGTAATCACTTAAAAGCAAAATGGTCTGTAATTAAAATAAATTTGGCAGTTCTAAGATATTTATGAAAATGTTCAATAGCCTATACAACTGCAGTACATTTAAGTTTAATGACATTATAGTTAACTTTTTATTTGATTAGACTTTTATTTGTATAGGCTATAAGATATTCTTTTTTGTTTTTATCTAATTGACTAAGAGTAGCTCTGAATCTATAATAAGAGACATTAGTAGCTAAGATAAATAGTTTATTGAAGTTAGGATACTTTAATATAAGGGCTATAGTAAGTTTCTGTTTTAATTTTTCAAATGCTTCATGTTGTAGTTCACTCTATATATAAGAAGTTTCTTTATATAGTAGCTAATTTAAAGGCTGTGCTACTTTAAAGAACTGTTGATAGTAACTTATGAGTCCTAAGAATGAACATAGTTGGATTACATTATTAGGTAGTTGAATCTTTTAGACAGCTTCTATTTTTTGAGGATTAGAAGCTATTTCAATAGAGATAATTATATGTTCTAAAAATAATAAACTTTGTATCTAAAAATTACACTTTTTTAAGTTTAATTATAAATTGGCTTTTTTGATTCTAATAAAAGTTTGTTGTAAATATTCTAAATGTTCATCAAAAGATTTGAAGTATACTATAGTATTATCAAGATAGACTATTACAAATTTTTATGCAATATCTTAATATATTTTGTTTATTAATTGTTAAAAAGTTGCAGATACATTACATAGTTTAAAAGGCATTATATTAAACTTGTAAATACTATATCAAGTAACAAAAGCAATCTTTCTCTGTCTGTAGAGTGCATAGCAACTTGCCAATATTCATTTGCAAGGTCAAGTATAAAGAACTACTTGGATTCTTTTAAGGTCTTAAGAATTTTATCAATATAAGATAACGAATAAGCATCTTTCTTAGTAATACTGTTAAGTTTATAATAATCAATACAGAATTATAATTTGATATTTTTTTTTGAACTAATACAACTAGTAAGGTCCAAGAACTAAAAAAAGGTCATATAAGTTCATTATTAAATATTTTTTGGATTTTTTTTTAATAAATATCTGTTTTGTAAGAGAAGAAGAGTAAGATTAAGATTGAATAGGAGGTTCTTCTTCTGTATAAATTTGATAAGTTACAAGATCAGTACATTCTAATTCTGTTGTGTCTTGTGCAAAAAGATCTAAGAACTCCATTAGCAGCTAGCTAAATTGTTTGTCTTGTTTAGCATTTAGAGGTTCAATGTTTAGTTTAGATAATTCTTAGATTATATTATATTCTTCATAAGGAATCATAGTGTTAATAGAAAAAACTTGATGCATATTGTCTAGTTCAATAGGTAGTTTTTTATCCTGTCTAGAATGATCTAAAAATTTGACTTTTTTCATTCTTGAGCAAGGAAAGTATATTATTGTTAAGTGGTCTGGGCATCTTGTTAGAATACTTGTAGAAAGTTTGAGTGAATCTTTCTAACTTTTCTATCTTCTGTTAGAGCTGTAGAATAAGTTGGTTCTGGGTTTTAACTTGTTGTAGTTGTGTAACTTGTGGTTGCAAAAGGTCTAGTTCTAGTAAAGTTGCAGTAATTGAGTTTAGCAAAAGGTTTGCTGGTTCTGGTATAGAAGGTTCATAAATATAGACTGGTGGTGAAGCATAGTTCTGGCAATATTCTTGATAGGCATCTAATTCATCTTAATGCTTAACATATAAGCATTCTTTTCAAAAGTTAACAGAAGCACTAAACTGTCAATAAAGATTGGCAATGACAAGCCAATGATCAAATTCTGGATAGCTAATATTAAAAAACTCAGCCAAGATTTGTTGAAGAAGTTGCTTTTTTTCTTTATCAAGAACAGCTTGTTTGGCTTATAAAATAAGATTTATTTTTTCATATATCCATAGTCAATTAATTTGGTCATTTACTTGAGATTCTAATTCTTTAGTAATAATAAGGTTTGTTTCTTGCAAATAGACTTTAACAAAATGGAAGATACAAGTCTGATTCATTTTATACTAAGATCTAGCATTTTTGATTAACTTAGTATAATGTCTAATTCAGGTTCACAAATTATAATTAGGATTGTAGAGAATATCTGTGCTAGCTTTGTAAGCATATAAAAATTCAAGTTTACAAAACCA
Organism: Cetraspora pellucida; assembly: GCA_910591915.1. Classification (NCBI taxonomy): domain Eukaryota; kingdom Fungi; phylum Glomeromycota; class Glomeromycetes; order Diversisporales; family Gigasporaceae; genus Cetraspora; species Cetraspora pellucida. The sequence continues at coordinate 14,001 of CAJVQA010003899.1, read as the reverse complement.
TAGTTCCTTTATAATATTTTCCAAATTATGCATTCTGTTTCTAAGTTCAATATATTTGCATAATTTGCATTCTATCAAGGTTTTATATCTATCATCTTGGATGTAATAGTACTGGCTTTTAGGATTATCATAATTAAGACTTTGATGGAAGTTAGTATAGCAACTTTTACAAACAAGAACTTTATCTAATTCTTGTAGAGTTTCTGGTTTTTGAAGGTCCTTACAATAGCAGTAATAATGGGTATGACAATTGCTATGATAGTATTATCTTTGGGCTTCAACTTTATTAGGGTTGTATCTACATTGGTAAGTCTGATTCTAATACTTAAGAGGAGCCAAAAGACAATCAACAGCAATGTATTCTATTGAGTTATATTTATGACAAATATTTTCTGATCATTGTTAATAAAGATGTTTAGAGCTTTGGCAATTCTTATTTTAAGGACAATTAGCAAAAAGATGGTTAGAGAATTTACAGTTGCTATATATATAAAATAAGGCAGTTTGAGTTATTGTCAAGGTTAGTAGATGGTCATCTTTCATTGTTTGTTTTTAAGATAAGTTGAGCAATGTATGCTTTATAAGAAGTAAAGAATTTTTGCTCATAGAGGTTAAGCTCTTTTGGGTCTATTACTGTTATTTGGGCAGGTAATGCATGATCACTTTTATAGATCATTAATACTAAACTCTTTTTGTTATTTTACTTGAATAAATAACAACTATTCTTCTAATTATAACTGACACTAACTTTCTTGGACCAATCATTACTAAAAAGAAGAAAGTAAAAAGTAGCAAGGATAACTTCAACAGTGATTAGAATAGTTATTTCTTTAATTTCTATAAGAAGATCTTTAATAATTCTTAAAGAGCATATAGAAGTACTAGTTGTTATGACAATTAAACTAGTAAAGGCTTGTTCAATTTTAAGTTCTAATTCTTTAACAGTCTGATGAGTGAACATACTAATAACAGCATCACTATCAATGATAGCTTGGTAGGATCTGTTTCTAAGTTAGATATTGCATTTTACAGAAGTAGTATGAGTAGAAGATTAGACTAAGTTAGCATTTTTAGCTTCTTTATACAGATATGCAAACATAGTTGTATGAATAGAAAGGTTGTTGAGAAATTGTTCTTATTTCTTTAGTGTTATAACAGAAGAAGTAGAAAGAAAATCTTCATAGCCAAAATAATTAACATCTCTATAGTAGAGTAGAAGTGAGTAAAAATTACTTCTTCTTTTATTATTATTATAGAAGTCTAAGTATCTGCTTCTTTCTTTAGAAGAGTTTCAATAATAAGATCTGTTATAACTTTTAGTTGCATCTATCATTTCTTTCATAATTATCTCTTTGGTTAGATTATTGTTAAGCTTGTCTAGTTTTACATTTAGCAATAAAATGTTCTGTATATCTACAGTATTAGCAGTAGTATAAATCTTTGGCTTGAGGCCTGTTAGTATTAGATGTAGCTATGTAATTAGTAGATTAAGGTTAAAGTAGTTGCTGTTGCTATACTAAATTAATACTAAGTTTAGTAATTTAATCTGTTAGCTGTTTAATAGCTTGATCTGTTTCTGTAGTAGTATTAATAACTATTACATGTTCAGTTTCTTATTGTTTTGCAATAGTAATAACAGCATTTAGGTTAGTAGGTTCACTAGTTTGTATATTGATAGAAAATTTAGAACATAGTTCTTAAATAAATAGTTGTTTAATGAAATTAGCAAGAAAGGCATTACCAGAGTCAACTTATCTTTTTAATTGTCTAAAGTGATTAATATAGATGTCTATTATATCTGAAACTTGTTTGATATTAAAAATCTATTTCTGCCAAATAGCTTTTTGTTTGGATGTGTAGAAGTGAGCTTTAAAAAAATGTTTAAAGCTTTTGTTTTGGTTAGCATTATCATCAAAAGCATTTAGAGCAGATGAAGACTTTGTCACTAATCTAATACAATTCTTTTTATATATACAAAAGTAAGCTCTAATTTTCAAGCAATATTCTATTTATTAGCAATAACAGCTTTTCAAAAATCTTCAAGCCATTGTTCTGAGTTTTGGGTTTTATCATCATAAAAGAAGTCAGCTTTCAGAAGGGCTCTTTTACTTTTATTTAAAGCAGTAGTAAGGTCAGTCATAGCTTATGCAGCATCTTGTAAAGCTTGTTCTATCATATTAATAGGTAAATTAGAAAGGTTATTTAGAATAGGTAGAAGTAGAAGAAGAAGTTGAGGTTGAGATTAAATAGGTTGGGGCTAAGCAATAATAGATTAAAATTAGAGTTCAAGGCATAGGAACAAAATTGGGCATGTCCTTTTTAAATCATATGATTAACATATAGTTTAAAAATCTTACATGTTGATTTATTATCTACAGTTCTAGTTTATCTAAACTTATTAGCTAATTAAAATAATTTTAAACATCATATAACAAGGGCATGTCCTTTGGACTTAAGGCATGCTCCATGTTCCTGTGTCCTGAACTCTAATTAAGATTAAATAACAATAAGCTGAAGTTGGAGTTGAATAACAATAAATTGAAATTAAACAGCAATAGATTGAGGTTAAGGATAAGCAAGTTGAGGTAGAGGTAAAAGAGAAGAACTATCTTCAAGAGTTTGTTGAGGTGAATTAGTAGAAGGTGATATGAGTTAAAGGTTTCTGTAAGGTCTACTGAAGCAGTAATATATTCTTTTGTTTCTAAATTATCAGTAGTTAATAGAAGGATTTGTAAAGTCTAATCAGGAGTATAATGACTTTCAGAAAGCTTAGTAGGTATAACTAATTTACTATACAGAGCTATGCTATCTGCAGGATTACATAGAAAGGAAATATTATTAGTAAAAGTAATATTAATAGTAGATGATAGAATAAAACTTTTTAAATTTTCAAGATGTCAACTAAATTCTTCTAGTTCTTTAAAACTAAAACTTAGAAGAGTGTCAAGATAAAAGTCAAAAGTGTTTTGGTATTTAAAAAATAAAGTAGAAAGTTAAAAAAAATTAGTATATCTTCTAACTAAATTTAAAGCTATTGTTCTAAGATTACCAATATCTTGTTAGTATTGACAACTAAAAATAATATCTCTAATGCAAAGGTGAAGTGTAATTTGATTTGGATATAGGCTAGTATAGATGATAAAGTTGTCTTATGTTTGGGAGAAATAATGTTAAACTGCAAAGTTGGTTCTGTACTAATTGTCCAAAAGGTAAGTGAGAGCTAGTGCATCAAGAGAAGTAATACTAAAGACAAGATAAATCTAAATGCTGTGCTTAAAGTACATCTACTGCAAAATAAGATCCAGTTAGATGTGCTTGTTGTTGGCTTTGGATGTTCTTATTGTAGAGTTCAGTAGCAGTATGAACTATAAAAAAAGATATATATATATGTCCAAGACTCTGCTAGGATAACTAATACTCATCTGGGTCTTTTCTGAGATAACTAATACTTATCTAGATCTTTTGTTAGAATAACTTTTCTAATATGTCTGGTCTCTTGCTGGAATAATTTTTTTAATTTGTCTAGAGATGTTTTGTTTAAAGTAACTTGTTTTCTCTAAAATTTTAATCTTTTTGCCAGAAGACACCAAATGTTATAGGTAAAAGCCTTTTTAATTTTCATACTATAATGATGACAAGGCACAGAAAATCCTTTACTAATATATGCAATGTCTAAGAAGAAAATATAGTTTCTGTTAGACATTGTTAAGAAGCTATACCCTTCTCTGAGACAGTTCAAGAAAGGTAATGCAATACTAATAACTTTACTTTATTTCATTAAGAGGAAATAAATCTTGCCTGTAAAAATTACTTTAAAAGAAAAATATTAATACAGTTTATAGTCAAAAGCTATTTATTAAAGTAATAACAAAGAGGACTATTCTTAGGTTTCTGTTTCTAAAAAATTCTAAGATGTGTTTACAATATTAAAAAGAAGAAAGATGTCTGTTGCTTAATCATACTTGAGAAATTTAGCAGGGTTTATATATCTGTAAGCTAAGCAGCTAAGTAGCCAAATGATTAAGTGATTAAGTGACTAAGTAACTAAGCATTAAGCAACTAAGTGACTAAGCAACTAAGTGATTACTAAGTAACCAGAAGGTTTTAGCAACTAATAACTAATGATTACTAAGTAACTAATTACTAAATAACTAAGCAATTAGGCAACTAAGTGACTAAGTGATTACTAAGTAACTAAAAAGTTCTAGCAACTATTAATAATAATAATACAATAATAAAATGACTAATACTAAATAATAATAATAATAAAATAATAATAACAACTAATAATAATAAAATAATAATAATTGTTCTATAACACTATTATTGCTAACTGGCTCAATCAGTTTTTTATTTATAAAGCTATTGCTCAATAGTTTCTTCTTAACAATAAATGTGTTTCTTATTTTATTATATTATTTTTACCTATTATAAGGCCTCTTCATATATTTTTGAATGCTTATGAGCTAGTATATAAGAAGAATTTATTTTCTTATTAATATTTACAAAAGTATTTTTAATAAAACAATAAATATTGTTAAAACACTATAGCTAAAGAGAATTAATATGTATAGCATATTCTAATATCACTAATACAGTTTATTTAAAATTTGGTTATACATGTAAAAATGTTAAATTTTTGTATCTAATGAATTTATTAGACAATTTAGTTTTTTTAGTTTTTAATATTTATATTATACATTATTGTAAAAGAAATTAGCTAGCTTATAAAGAAATATATAGATATCATTAGATTAATCTCTTCTTTTGATTTGATTGAAAAAATTATAAACATGCTTTTTTAATATTTTTTTGAATATTTTTTATTAGATAAAGACTGATCATTCAATGTTTGAAATAATTACTGACCACTTAGCTTTTCTTAGTGATTTACTAGTTAAAATCATATACAGCATTATTTGTAAGCATACTTTTAAATTTTTTATGACTAATCAGTTACAAAAAGAAGCATATTCTATTTTTTAGCAAAGAAATAATAATGCCTTTCATCAAAACTTTATAAATTCTATAAAGTATGCATATACTCCAAAACAGTTAAATTTTCTTTATCAAAAGTGCTTTATATATTTTTAAAAGCATTTTCAAAAATATATTAAAATTGTAATCTTTATTCTAATATCAAATCTTAAAAAAATAGTATTAATACATACTAATTACCTTTATTAAATTATGAAGTAACTAACTGTCATTTACCAAAAGGCTTTATTATTTCTATAAAGTCTAACTTATTAGTTCTATGCAATTTAATATATTGTAACAAAAGTTTACAATTTGCACATTGGCAGTGTTTTGGTATATAGATACAGATATTACAACTCTTGTTTACAAAAATCTTATTTTAGATATTTGATTTGTTTAGATTATTTTCAATACAAAATTAACAAGAATGTCAATACACTAATGATAAGTATGACAAATAAATGATATAAATATAAATTAATGAATAATAAAAGTGAAAATATAATCAATAATGAAACTTTAGATGATATTGACAAAATATTAGGCCATTTAATTAAAATAAAAAAATTATTAAATCTGTAAAACTTGTATTTTAATAGTTGTAATAAAAAATTTATAATTAATAAAAAAATTTAATATATTAAAAATTTTTATAGATCTTTTTTTTTCTTAATTTAAAATATTAGAAATATTAAATTTTTTTTTTTAGATTTTTAACTAGTATTATTTTTACAAAATTTTTTTTTAAAAAAATTCAATCTTAAATAATAATAATATTAATAAACTTTATTTTATTTTTATAACACAATTATTATATTTACTATAAAAATTTTTTTTTTTTTAAACTTTGTCAACAATGCCAATTAGTTTATTAGCTTTAATTTGATATAGTACAAATTTTATAGTTACATTTTTAGGATCAATTATTACTAGTACTATATACTATCTAATTTTACATTATTAGCTTTATTCAGTTATTCTTATGACATCTAAGTACATATCTGCTGCATGCCTGCATACAGTTATCTTAACAATCACTTGCGATCAGGGCACATCATTAAATTACTACACAGACAATGATATCTACTGAACTTAATATAGTATCTCAAATGCCAGAGGTACTGTCTTCTGTAAATTATACCTATATATCTCACTCATATATTTTACCTAGTCTTGTTTCTTCTGCCTCTTAATCTAACTATATCTAGTATTATCTTGTTTCCTATATTTTTTTATCTTTTTGTTACTATATTACTCTCAAATTGATCTTACTCAGGTATGTTTGATCCTTATAATCTTCTTATCTTTGGTATACCTGTTATTGATTCCCTTAAGGTGTTTTGACAATAGTCTAGAATCTGTAATAAACCTGTATCTCAAGCCAAATCTGCTGTTGTCATTAGTCTTTTGACTAATCTATATTTTAAGCCAGATCTGTTGCTACTATTTCTGCAAATACCTCAGGTCTTAACATCATACAGTAACTCAATGCTGTATTTAATCTCCAACATGGTGCTCCTTTCTATAGTAGAAACTGAGACTTGTTGCACTTACAAATAGGACAATTCTGGTTATACTTAAGGAGTTCTTTCAATCCTAGTAATACTATACTATCATATATTGCAAGCTCTTAGCTTATTTAATAATACTTGTAGAACAATTCTGGTTATGTCCCAGAGAGTTATACTGACTCTAGTAATGCCATACTATCTTGCAGATCTTATCTCATATTGGTTGGTTGATCCTAGTTTTGTTCATTATAGACTTCTATATAGGTATGACCAGAAACCTGATTTGATACTTTTATATTGCACAAAGAAATTATATGCCAATTTTCAAGATTTTTCTTCTATAAATAAATTATTCAGTTGTGTTAGAGATGCTTCTAATTTTTAGTTTGACTAATCCTTTATTACAACCTGTTCTTGTGTTTACTGCTTCTTTCATTATTTCAGTCTTAGTTACTTTTAGAATACTCTCTCAATCAAATTCTTTTCTTAAATCCTAATTAAGACTTATTTGCATAATTCATTGATTATTCTTTCAAGCAAGTACTTCACAAGTTGGGTGTAAGAATATTAGTACTGCTTATATTAGGAGATATAAAAATGTTAATGCTGCTCTAGTCTAAAGGACTTATATGTACAATTTTTTCATAATTATAATCTTCTGTAACAATCACTTGTTATATCTAGTGTTTGCACTTCATAATTGGGTCTCTTTCTAAGAATTTCTATTTCCATCATTGTACTGTACTTAGACTTAACTACAGAGCTTTACATTTAATTACAAGCTTCTTATTAGGTTACAGAAGCTAAAATCTTTTAATTTTTGTTTTCAGCCAAACTTGAACTATTGATCTTAATTATAAAGAGTATAGAAGCTTAATCACTAAGCTATAGGACCCAAACCACTATAATTTTTTTTTATTCTATTATCCTACTTAAGATTAATATATTTATACAAATAATCAACAATATATTAAACAAATTATATATTATCTATACTTTATAAATTTCTTATAAAGTACTTATATAATCTAGATTAAACCTATTTAGATTTGTATAAATATAACAAATTTAAATAGGCTTTGACCATAATTGTTAGTTTAGATTGCAAATAAAATTGTCTAAGCTTTAATTCTTATATATAGTTTTTATTTTGTATTATATAATTTTAGTATATCTTAATATGTAGTATATTAATATATATAACAAAAATTACTAATAAAAATATAAATAAATCCTTATTTTAATATTAAAAAAAAAAATCAAAAAGAAAATCTAATATCAATTTATATCAAAAGAACATATTAGATAATAAATAGTATATACAATAAGATATTTTTAATCAAGTAGATAGAACTTATACAACATCAAATAAAAAAGATAAAATTATTATTATGCTAACAAAATAAGATCTAATAAAGGTTGCTTTACTATACATAATTAGAAAAATAATTAAAAGAGCAGAAAGAGAGTCATTAAAAAAAAAATAAATATTAGTAAACAAACCAAAAATAAGATAATAAAAAAACCTATAATAAAATAAATACAAAATAAAGAAAAAAAAGTACAATAACAATTAACTAAAGCAAATCAAAATTAAAAAGAATTATACAAAACAACATAAAAAAAAAAGATAAAAAATAAAAAAATTAGTGAAAAGAAATCACAAAACAATATTAAAACTTACAAAAAAATTAAATATAAAGATGTCAGATAAGCAATAATTAAGAAAGAAGAAATTTGTCTAACTAAAAAAGAAATATAGAAAAACAAAAAAAAAACAAGAAGGTACTAAGACAAATAAAAAAGATCTAAGACATAACTTAGTAATAAAAAAAAAGAACAAACAAAAAGAAAAGTAGAAATCAAAAAAAAAAATTAATATATTCAAAGTATCTTTAAAAAAAAGCATTTAGGTATTAAGTAAAATAAGTTATAATTAAAATAACAGCTTACTTATTAATATATTAATACACAATATATCTAAAAAAATAAAAGAAAAATGTATAAAATTTATTAAATAATTATTAAGAAATAATATATATATTAAAAATATTAGAAAAGTTTTTAAAAGAGAAAAGCTATAATTAAAATTAAACTTTGATTTCAAATATGATAAAAGTAAAATAATACAAAAAATTAATAAAAAGGAAAGTAACTGGTACAGAATAATATTAGAAGAAAAGAAAAAAAATAATATAAAAAAACAAAAACAATATAATAAAAAATATCAAAAAATAAAAAATAAAAAAAACTAAAAAAACTTAAATAAAAAGAGATTAAAATCAAAATAAATAAAAACCAATACAAAATAAATAAGAAGTTAAAGAACAGAAATTATCTAATGATTTGAAACTTATTAATAGATATAAACAAAAAATAATTAGAATATATCTGCAAAAGAATCAAAAAAATCTATAGTAAGAATTAAAAAGTTAAAGTATAAAATCATATTAATGATATAAGCAAAAGAAATATATAAAAACATTTTATAAATTATATTAATAAATAATAACAAATTAGTATATATAATTAAAGAAATAAAAAACTATAAAGCAAGAAAAAAACAAAAAATATATAACAAAATCAACAAAATTATCTAAAAGTTCTAGTATTATAAAGTTTAAAAAATAAAAAAATTAAATCTGTTCATATCCTTCTGAATAGAAATAAAAATTAAAAAAAACTGCAACAGTTATGTTTATAATAAAAAAAGATATAAAGATAGTCTAATTAAAACTATTTATATATAATAATATTAATTATTTTAAATAAAAAAAAAAAAAAACAAAATAAAGAGAAAGTCTCAAAAAAGAAAAAAAAAGCTAAGAAGAATTTAGTTAAACTTCTAATACAGAAAAAACTAATATTAAAAAAAAAAAATAAAAAAGCAAGTTATATATAAACGAGATTAAAAAAAAAATAAAAAAATAAAAAATCAGATAATAAGAAACAAAAGCAACATACAAAATCAAGTTATAAAAAACTAATCAAGATATATAAACTTATTCAAAGAAGAAAAAATACCTTTTAGAAAAAGAATAACTAAAACTAAAACTCAAATATAAAAAGAATATTCATATACAGAAAACATTTTGAGTTAAATTTTAAAAAAACTAAAAAAATTAGAAGAGACTAGAAAAATATAATAAAAAAGTCTAACCTATTACTCTTAAAGATACTCTTATTAAATTTATAAATATAAACAAGAAAATCAGAAAGTTTTTATTTATTAAATTATCTGAATTAAAAATCTAAAAACAAAAACAAATATATATTAAAGTATATTGAAATTTAGGTAAATTTTGTAAAAACATAATAATTTAATAACTAGTTTTGATTGCAAGTATTGGTTCAATTATAGTAATATCAAATTAATTATAAAATAGATATACTAAAGGCTCTAAAAATTTAAAGATAAAATAATATCAAGATTAAGACAAAGATTTAAATATAACTTAGTGAAGTTAATATAAGTTGTAGGTTTGGAGAGTTTAAAATAAAATATCCAAGCAGAGGTGTTAGATACAACAATTAATAAGAAATTTTCAGGCAAATTTCTTAAATAAGTAATATAGAAAAGTTACATATGTAATCAATTGTACACTCTTTCTGTAGTAGTTTTATCTAAAACTACATTATTATAAAAATTAAAAGATTCAAAAAGTTTTTTTTTTTTAAAAAAAAGTAACATAATAGCAAAATATATGTTGTAAGTGAAAACAGAATTTAAGTAAATTTAGAATTTTTATACGTATAAACCCGCATTTGGGGTTGATTTGTCATATACACACCCTAACTAAAAAATTCCAAATCCTATTTTCACTTATGACATATATACCATATAAAAATGATCTACGTGCCCCGGGCCTGAGTCAATATCACATAGTACTAAATTACAGAGGTTAACACCACTTATATTACTCAAAAACAAATTCAAAAATAATAAACTTTTATTAGAGACTGTTTCACTTTTCTATACCTTTACTTATTGACAGTTACTGCGGGATCGGTTAACCTTTTTAGGGTACTAAAAACACGTGAATTGATCAACAAAAAATCGATCTACGACGATCTGCGGAAAATCAACCAATCAGACGAACTTTTGTTTATGAGGTTTGAAATTGTGTAACAAAGTAACATTCCCAAACTCCGTTATATCGATATTAAAAAGATCAGATAACAAAAAAAAATGTGTATTGTCGATTGCAAATTTTTCTTTCGACAAGTTTACGCTAAAACTTTAGTGGGAAACTTCCCTAACATTTCATTAAACAACCGTTATTCACAAAATTAATAGTATCTAGTATCACATTTATAATTTTATTACGAATCTATGTCGCGTTGTCCTTTGAAGAAACTGTAATTTCTAAATTGATAAATTGCTATTTCTTCGAAAACGAGTGTCATGGCTGATTGGGGTGATCAACGTTTAATAATTGTTTGAATATTTCTGTTATTATATTCATATTATAACCTCTTATCTATCAAAAATTTGTAGGTGATTCTGATGAAATACCCGTTCCAATTGCGTTTCCCGCAAAAAAACAATGGGTTAATGAAGATGTCGATGAAGATCAAATCAAGGTAATGATAATTGGATATCGCGACTAAAACCTCTTTACTGATAAAATTTATATCTTACTTTATTCATAGGTTTCTTGGGAAATGTCTTCGTCTGAAGATGAAGATAAGACAAAGCCACCAAAGGAAGAGACGCCTAAAAAGAAAAAGGCTACTATTACACAAAAAATTGCAGAGAAAGAATTGAAAAGAAAGCAAGCAGCAGAAGAAAAGGAAAGAAGGGTATTCATTTTAAATCACTAAAATTCTGATTATGCATCTTTATAAATCTCATAACTTATTCCTATATTGGTTATTAACAATACATTGTTATGCAGAAACAGGATTATAGTGAAGAGGATAGTGATTTCGATCCTTTAGAGAAAAAAAAAAGGGATGCTAAAGCGGTTATTGAGGCTGACCTTGAAAACGCAGAAGGAATGTTTAGGGGTGTAACGATTAGAGGTATAAAAATTATTGGCATGTCATATTTGAGCCGTTATAATTGAAATTTTGATTTTATTATTAGAAACGGAAGGTTCGCCGTTAGATAGAATAAATCCCCAAACAAAAGAAGAGTTTGATGAGTTTTGTAACCTTTTGATTGAACGGATCAGAAAGCATGAGGTATTTTTTAACCTGGATACACTGCTTTATTTAATAGTCACGTTATTACACATGGTTTAAATGTATGCAACAATGTTTATAGAAACAAGGCCTATATATTAATTTTATTAATGGATTCGTGCGTGAATTATGTTCCTCACTTAAAGACGTTGATATTCGTAAAGTTTCTAGCACGCTGGCAACAATGGCAAATGAAAAAGCGAAAGCTTTGAAGGAGGCTAACAAGGCAAAGAAAAGAAGTAAGTATAATATATTCTACAGATAGATTAAAATTGTTGTAGCTAATTTTTTATGTTCATATCTGCAATCCCAGAAGCCAAACCGTCACTTCAGACTGATGACGTTCTTGATACAGTAGATTACGGAAATTATGATGACGACTATGACGATTTCATGTAAACATGACGCTAAAATCTTTGTATTCAGAATCCAACATTGTAATATATTGTAAACTTTAAACACGGCAAACTGTAGTTCATGATTCGTCTTACTATTATTTTTTTTCTTGATACTTTGATTTATAATTTAATCAATAAATATGTACCTAGAATTATAATTTTGATTTATTGTTTTTATTAACAGTTATCTGATTTGTTACATTATTTATATATATATATAGTCAGACCTTTTTATAATTACACTTTTTAGAATAAAGATTTGTGTGCTTATAAAGAGGTTTTTTTATACATTTATATGTAATTGTTTTTTGTATGATGTGTTTATAATAAGTGTAATTATAGAAAGGTTTAATTGTATAATTATAATAAATATATATAGAATTATTTATAAACTTTTTTATAAATTGGTTATGTTTTTGATTATTATTTTTAGCAGTGATAATGGAGAAGTAATAAATTAGTATAAATTAGTAACTATTATTTAACATTAAGAGTAGAATACATGTAAATTATTTGTTATATAATCTGTATAGTAAATTTAGATTTATATAGTAAATAAAAATATATTATTAAGGAGTGTGAGTTTCATAGCTTAGTGGTTAAGTTTCTATATCCTTCACAGTTAAGGTTAATGGTTCAAGTTTGGCTAAAGGCAAAATTGAAAAACTTTAGCTTTTGTAATCTAATAAGAAGTTTGTAATTAAATATGAAGCCCTGTAGTTAAGTTCAAGTGTAGTACAATAACAGAAATAGAAATTCTTAGAAGAAGATCCAATTATAAAGTGTAAGCATTATGTATAACAAGCAGTTATTATAGAAGGTTATGATTATGAAAAGATTACATATGTAAGTTCTTTAGACTAGGATAGCATCAACATCTTTATACCTTCTAATATAGGTAGTACCAACATCCTTGCACCCAACTTGTAGGGTATTTGCTTGAAAAGATAATCAATAGATTATGCAAATAAGCTCTAATTAGGATCTAAAAAAAAGATTTGATTAAGAAAGTAGTTTGAAAATAACCATAACTGAAATGATAAAAGAAGCAGTAAACACAAGAACAGGCTGTAGTAAAAGATTGATCTAATTAAAATTGAAAACATCTCTGCATAACTGAATAATCTAATTATAGAAAAGAAAAATCTTAGAAGTTGACATATAACATTCTTGTTCAATATAAAGATACTAAATTAGATTCTGATCATATCTATATAGAAGTCTATGATAAACAAAACTGAAATCAATCAACCAATATGAGATAAGGTTTGCAAGATAGTATGACATCACTAAGGTTGGTATAACTCTCTGAGCATAATCAGAATTGTTTTGCAGATATTATTGAATAAGCTAAGAGTTTGCAATATATGATAGTATAATATCACTAGAGTTGAAGAAACTCCTTAGATATAATTAAAATTTTTCTATTTGTAAGTATAACAAGTCTCAGTCTTATTATAAAAGAGAGCATCATGTTGAAAATTAAATGTAGCACTAATTTACTGTATAATATTAAGACTTGAAATATCTATAAGAATGATAATAGCAGACTTGGTTTGAGATACAGATTAGTTAAAAGATCAATAGTAGCAGCAGATCTGGTTTGAGATATGAGTTTATTACAGATCCTAGACTATTGTTAAAATATCTTAAAGGAATCAATAACAGGTATATCAAAGATAAAAGATTATAAGAATCAGATATACTCACACAGGTTGAACAAATAAATAAAGGGTGAATAATAGGTAAATAATAAAAAAAAAATCTGCCATTATTCTACCCTATATCTGCCAAATAATGATAGCATAACAGCTGTATAATAGCAGAATAAGAGTAAAATAATAGGAAGTTTGTCAATATAAGTAACATAATAGTAACATAATAGCAAAATAATAGAACTGTTCTATTATTTTACTTTTAGTTAC
>CAJVQA010003898.1:0-18522 GCA_910591915.1 Cetraspora pellucida | reverse complement strand
AAGTGCTCTGCTGTTTCTTCTGTCTTTAAGCACTTACAGCACCAACTATCTTGGTATAGCTTTGGACTGTGCAACCTTCTTTTTGCTAAAGAAGAAAGCAAGTTGTTAATGCATTTTATTTGGAATCTCTATTTGCTATTTTTTTTTCTGTTATGCTCTTGTAGTTTATTATGTCTTTTCATTAGTATGTAGAAAATACTTTAGTTCTTTTGGCTGATTCGCTTTAGATGTATCTCATCTTGTGCTCCTTTGTTGAAGGTCCATTTAGCTCTAGCAGCTGTTGTTAGAATATTTTTAATAAGTTCTCTTGGAGCACATTCTATCTTTAATTCTCTCGATATTGGCCAGAGAATCATATTCTTGGTCATCACTTGGTTTATTTCTATTGTATCACAAATTTCACTACCTTCTTTTGCATTTTTATCTGCTCTGTCATTCCATCTGTCTTCTGAATGGGCTTTTATTTTTTCTAATACTAGCTTTATACTTTTTCCTAAAACTACTTCTCTTATTGCACTTAAAATTGTCATATTGCCTATTTTTATCCATTCTTTTGTTCTTACTGTACTAAGTATCTTTTTCACTAATATCAATACTATATTGCTATCAGATCTAATTACTACTTTGCACTTAGGAGGTGTCATTAAAAGAGCTTTTAGCATTGCCATAAGTTCAGGTCATGTGGATGAGATTCAGTTCTGGATTCTTCCCTTTGTATTTCTTATAACCCCTCCCTTTCTATCTATCTGCACTACTCCATAACCTAGTACTCTTCTATTATTTACTACTCTGCAAAAGCTATCTGTATAGAAGACTATTTCATCTTCTTTACAGTTTTCTATCAGTGCCGGCTTTAGCTTATTTCTCTTTTTATAATTTCTTATTATTCTATTTATTAAAATTGTACTTAGACTTTCTATTACTATACTTATATTTTTTCCTTTCTTTTGCATTAGTCTTAGCTCCTTTTTAATTATTGGTTGCTTGTTACTTCTGCTTGTAAAATATTCTGTTTCTAGTAGTAACATGGCTTCTCCGTTTGCAGAATTAATCCACTGTATAATATCAGTAAGTTTTTCTGTCTTGACTCTTTTAACTTTCTTGTTATGCCTCTCCTTTTCTTCTTGATTTGTTTTTTTCTTACTTATTTGAAGCCTGCTTTGCTTATCATTTTCATAACACAGATCTCTGTAGTATGGGGTCCTTTTCTTACTACCCTTCCTAGTGTTGGTTGGTTTTCCTTATCTTCATTAATATGTACCTATTTATGCTTATTTCTCTTAGATAAAATTGTTTCTAAATGTGGTACCAGAGCTTGATAGTTCAGGTTTTGTGTATAGAAGCATTCTTTTACAAGTCTTGTTTGGCTATTCATCATCATGATGCTTCTATTTCTTGAAACCAACTTGCTTTTTTCCTGCTTGCTTTTTGGCCCAAAAGTCTTTTGATCTGTTGCCATATTAATAATCTTTTACCCTTCAAATCCAACAGTTGCTCTGTATGCCACAATCCGATACTTCTTAGTTTCTTCCAGTTTTTGATTTTTTCATGCTCTTGCAGTAATTCTATAATCATTTTTGAATTTTTATCTTGTTCTTGGCATAGCCACCAATCCTCAAACATGTGTTCTGTCCTAATCTCTATATTTAGCTTCTTTACCAATTTTAATATTCTTGCATTGAGGTTGTGTTTGAAGTTGCACATCTTCAAGATATCTGTTTCTAAAAACCATATTGGTTTTGAGCTGCATAGGTCTCATTGTGCTTTTTGGATTCTTACTAGTGTTGATTGTCCCAAGATTCCTACATCATTAATTCTAATTAACCATTTTGCAAGCATATGTTCAGTGTGTCTTTGCCAAAAACCTTTAATGCCTAGTAATTTTTTATAGCATACTATACTATTTGCTACTATTGATGCTAGTTCAGCTTTCCACTTTGCTAGTCTAACAACTGGTTGGTGGATTCTATCACATATTTTTTTTTCCAATAGGCATATATTTGCTCTATACTCTAATCATGATAGCAGTACTTTGTTGTTTAGATATTTCATCTGTCCGATCGATATTTTTTTGTTTCTGACAATATTTGTGAAAGTGTATATCTTTTTCTTGAGTCTGCATATACAATGTTTATATATGTCCTGAGCTGTGATCCAGACTCCTAGGAACCTTGTTGCTTTTTCTTTATCTAAAGCTTTGACTTCTGATCTTTGTCTTCCTAGCTTTATAAACTTCTGTGAATTTTCTTTTTTTGTATTTACTACTATTAGCTCTGATTTCTTTAAGTTTATATCTATATCATTTATGCAATAGAACTCATTTGCTTTGTCTAGTATCTCTTGCATATTATATTGTGAGTCTGCTATAAATGTTGTATCATCTGTGAAGGCTAGGCAGCTTATATTTAGATCTTCTGTATATTTGTTCTGACTTATTTTTCTTTGTACCTCTTGGACAGTCATATTATAGCCTTTTTTTAGATTTTGTATTCTACATAATAGAGGGTTGTAAATTATTCTCCATATAAGAGAGGATATTACTTCTCTTTGGTCAATTCCATCTTCTGCTTCAAAGCCATCTGCTAGTCCAAATTTGATAATTACTTGAATCTTTCTTTTACTGTATATTTCTAGTATGAACTTTGAGACTTCTTTTGGAATTTTTATTCTTCTAAGTGCTCTTTCGATGCTTTCTATTACAACTGAGTTGAAGGCTTTTTTGATGTCTTGCAACAGCAGCCAGCACTCTTTATTTTCTTCTTTGGCTTCTTCTAATATATTACTTAGCACGTGTATTGAGGCTCCTCTGCTTTCACCTGACAGTTCTGTGAAGTTGTATTCCTTCAGGATTTGATGGTTTATAAGCACTTTACTTAGCCTTTTTTGTACTATATGTACTAGACTTTTTTGAAATGTTTCTAGAAGTATTATAGGTCTTGTGTTTGCCAAAAAAAGCTCACATTCTTCTATTTTCGGTATTGGGAAGATTTGGCCTATTTTCCACCTTTTTGGAAAGACACTACTTTTTAGAATCTTATTTAACAGATTTATAAATTTGCTTGATGCTTTTGGCCCTGCCTTTTGTATCATAGTGTAGCTAATGCCTGATACTCTTAGAGCAGTCTTTTTTTGCTGTCTTTAGGCATTCTTCTTATTCTTCTTCCTGAATTGGTTCTAGTAATTTGCTAAACTATTCTTTTTTGATCCATGCTTTGGCTTCATATTCTTTTTCCCAGTCTTCAGGAAGCTGATCAAAAAGATGCCTTTTTTTTCTGAACTGATTTTTGAAATGACTATCTGCCTCTTCTTTAACTTGGCTTGGTTCTGTTATTAATGTTCCATGCATGTTTATACTGGCTTCTTTCATAACTTTGTCAATGACTATCTTCTCTAAGGTCTTTCTAGGATGCTATTTAGCATGAGCTTATCTTTTTTTGCCAATTAGACCATATCTCTTTTCTATATTGTTAATAATATTTCATTCAATTCTTATTCTCTCTTCTTCTTTAAGTTTTTGCTCCAGTGTTTTTATCCAACCTTTTGTCTTTTTAATCCATTCTGTTGTCCAAATTTCCTCTATTTGTAGTATCATTGTTTCATTTCTCTCATTGATTAGGTTAATTTGAGTATTCATTAGCAGCTTATCAGTTTTCTCTACTTTTTGATCTACTTCTTTTACTGCTTGTCAAGTTATTTTTCTTAGGTTTTTAGTGTTTTTAAAAAGAAGAGATCTATCTATATGTTTCTTCATTTCTTCTGATCTGTATTTTATCATCTTAGAAGGTATGTGTTTGGAAGCAGCTTTTAAAATTGACTTCTTTATTACTTCTCATTCTTTATTTATTTCTTCTTCTATTTTTAGGTCTTCTTCTAAGATATTCTTTTTATGTTTCTGTTTTTGTATATTTAGTTCAGGTCTTACTTGTAAAATTTTTTCTAATGTTGTCTTATAGTCTTTCCATATCTCCTCCATTGCCTCTTTGTATATAAAAATTCTTCACCTAGGCACATCTTCTTTTCTTCTTATTTTTTGTACAAATTTTAGTACTGTGCACAGGCCTATTTCCACCTATACTAAGTTATGATTACTATTTGTTATAATCTTCATCTCCTCAATGTCACTGTTTTCTATTCCTAATTTCAGAGAACTTGCTGCCCATATTTGATCAATTCTTGTCTTAGTTACACTATTGGACCATATGAACTTTCATTGTATTGGATTGCAATGCTAAAATGTTTCTGTAAATCCAATACTTCTTAACCATTCTATTAGTAGAAGCTTTTTACGTTTTTCTTTTGAGCTACTTGTTGTGTCTAGCTTTAAGTCTAGTATTCTGTTAAAGTCCCCTATTATGATGTAATAAAAGTTCCTTTTAGCTGTGCATACATCTTGTGTTATGACTTTTTGAATGTTTTTTTGTAAGTTTCTATTATTTGGTGGCAGATACATTATCTAGCATATGATTGCTGCTTTTTTGAATGTGAATACTGTTTTGATTAAGTATGTGTTGGGTCTTTCTATTTTTGTAATATGTTTGCTCTACTTATTGTCTACTAATATGCCTACTCCTAAGCCTTTATGCTTGTTTTGATCTGCATTTGACCAGTAATCTCTATAACACTCTTTTTGTATCTCTATAAATTTTGCTTCTTTCTCCTTTACATTGATTTTTGTTATTTCTATTATTTTAAGTTTTTGAGCTTTACAATAGTCTAGTAGCTCTTGGAGCTTATAACTATTTCCTTTGATGCCATTTATATTATATACTTCCAATCTTACTGTTTTATATTGATCTTTTTCTTTAACAGTCATTCTTATTCTCGCTGGCTCTTTCTTGTTTGATTTTATTCCTACTGAGCTGAGCCTTCTCTTTGTAGATATATTCTTATGAACAATTATAGCAACTGTCTTAGGAGTGATTAGGAGCATCTGCTTTACTCTTCGTATTTTCTAACAGCTCCTTATATAGCTTTTCTCTAACTTCTTTTACTAATCTTTGAAGGATTTCTTCGATTGCTTCTTCTTTCTTTTCATTTTCTTTATTTTGTTTCTTCTTTCTTCTAGTTTCCATGTCTTTCTTCTTTTCTTTCTCTCTCGAACTTGTAATACTCTAATTTTCTTTATTATTTTTTTTTCTTGATGTTTGCTGAGTTTGTTCTTGAGTTCTTCTTTTGGAAATTATGTTAGACATTTCATTTCCAGTACTTAACCTTTCTCTATTTTCATAACTACTTTCAGTCTCCCATTTCAGATTATGGTTAAAGTACTTTATTCTTCTACCTATCACTCTTTCTTTGTCTTTTTCATTTTCAAATTCAACTATGGCCTGGCTTCTTTGGTTATCATTTTTGTTTAAAAAAATATATACTGCTTTTGCATTAATGTTTCTCAACTGTTTTAGCAAAAGAGTTTCTTTTGTATAGCTAGGCAGCTTCTTAATTTTAGCATGGATTCTTCTTCTTTCTTCAAGTTCTGAACTGTTACTTCTTCCTACTATTATTCTTGCTAAGTGGCTGCTTCTTAGTAGTAATACTCAGATTCTTTTTAGCCTATCTTCAAGGTCTTGGTCTGCTGTACTCCATTCTATTTCTGCTCAGGTTTTTTTGTTTATACTGTGTCATATATGTATTTCATCAGATTTTTCTATTCTTTTGACCAGTTCTGCTACTTGCTTTGCAGTAGTATTATATGGAGGATCCTATATTGTACTCTGCACTTTTTCTTTTGCAAGTTCTCATAGTTTCCTTTCTTCTATGCTCCTAGTCTTTAAGGCTTTCTTCTCTTCTATCTTCTCTATCTCTATAATTTCTGTTTCTTTATTTATATCTTCTTGACTACTCTTTTTGTTATTAATCTCTCTTTCTTTTTCTCTCTTATTTTCATTCTTATCTATATACTCCTCTTTTTCTTCTAAGCTACTAGGATTTCCTTCCTCTAGATTGTTAATAAGGCTTAGAGTTTGTTGTTCTAGTTTCTCATTTCCATAATCTGTTATTCCTGTTTCTGATAGCATTAATGCAAGCTTTTTGCTAAATACCTCTTTAGCTGTTCTTTCTAGTATACTTGGAATGCTGATTTTATTTGCTTTTTCTTTCTTGCCAATTGCTTTTTGATACTCTTTCCAGTTGTATACTTCTATTGCCTGTCTGACAATATACACTGTTTCTAGTTTTGCTATATCTAAGTGCTTTGCGATTTCTATATCTTGCTTTAGCGTAAAGATATTTAATTCACTTAGAGTTTCTATAATTTCTTTCTTCTATTGCTCAAATAGACCTCTGTACTTTTCTAGATGTTTCATAATGATCTTATTATCTAATACTACTTCTGTGGCTCACATGAAATTTGTATCTATTTGTTTATATTGCTATACTGCTATTATAGACTACTATCTATTGCCTTTTTAGTGCTTTGTTTACTTTGTTGATATTTTCATGTGCACATGTTGTTGTTTTGTTTTGGTGATCTGCAATACTAGGTCTCTGTAGAGTGCCCACTTTTTGTTTTTTGTTTTTGTTAATGCAGAAATTAGTTGCTTTCTTTCTGTATTATATGCCTCTGCTTGTTTTCTCTAGCTTAAACTTGTTTAAAGTGTTGCTAGTTGTAGAACTCTTGTCTTTTCTCTCTTTCTTGTATTTGGTGCTGACTTTTGTACTTAGTTTTGCTGTAAAATTTTCCATTTTTTGTTTGTTTATAGAAAATAAGAATCAGTAAAAAGAGTTTTTGAACTTTTTAAGATTAAGAATAATTAAAAAATTTCAAACTTTTTATATAGCTTTCAATTTCTATTACCAAATTCTTTAGAATTAAAATTTTATTTAATGATCTTTCTATCTTACACATTATATACAAACATTATCACTCATACTTACCAACTTAAAATCAATGCTATAAAACTAGTTCTCATCTTTATTTGATAATATGTTCATCTGACCAGCTGTTATGCAACCTTATTAACAATTCATTACAACACTAGGGTATCTGACATACTCAAAAAAATTGGCATGCTATGTGACATGTTATTTATTTAAATCTGTGCTATGGCATTGCAGTGACATGCCATTTGTATAATATTAGATAGTAATATTAAATAATAATCTTTTTAATTGTTAATATTATATATTATTTATCATTATACAGTATACTAATACTAAGTAAAATATTTTAATAAAAAAATTTTAATATAGTCTAATATGCAGATATTATATATATAAATAGTTTTTTATACAATATAAAAAAGTCTTTGAAATATATATTTTATAAAATTATTCATTTTGCTAATTTTATATTAATAGCATATTGCTTTATATGAATTATATAGTATAAAAAAAATTAGTATATATATAAATAATTTTATTAAGTGGCATGCCAAACTGCCTTGAGGCATGCTACTAGCATGCTACTTTGACATGCTATCATTGGCATGCTAGTGCTACTATGCCAAATACTCTATACAATATACTCTAAATACAAATACACTTGATATTACTTCTGAAACTATAATCAAATTATATTATCAAATTAAACAACTGTATTATATAACTATACACAATATAGTAAACCAATTTTCGTCTTTTTAGCTCTTTTTGGCTTAGTACCAAATGATATTATCTTCATTATCTCAAATTTATTATTTATAAAAATAATTACAATACTTATTATTAAATTTTTATTCTATCTTAATTAACAAATATATCATAAAATTTGAATTTTTTACTAATTTTATAATCAACAATTTATCCTCTTATTTTTAATTTACTTTAATTTTACTTTACACTTATCTTAATCTTTTTTTTAATTCTATTTATTTTAAAATTAATTTTTGATATATATAATAAACTAATATCAAATTAATCTTTTATATATAATTATTAATATTTAAATTTAGATGAGTTTTAGTCACTCTTGTTGGTTTAGATCACAAATAAACTAGTTTAAACTTTTATTCTTCTTATAATATTTTTAAAAATAAATTTATACTTTATATAAAAATGTTAATAAATATTTAATAAAGATAAAGATATAACTTTATTATTATTAAAAAAAAAGAATCAATACATTAATATCAAATTAAATTATAATATAGGCATCTATATTTTAAAATTATATTAAATTTTATATTATAATTTTCTTATATATATTTATTTTAAAATAAATATTAAAGTAATTAAAATAGATTAATATTAATAAGATAACTTCAATCAAAGAAATTCTTATATAAATAAGTATTAATAAACTTCAGATATTAAATTTTGATCATTTTTTAGTTTTTGAATATTATATTCTTGCATAGCTGACAAACCAAATAAGAAATATAAGATAATTTTCATTTTAGCTTTGTTTAGAGAAACACTTTTTAATATCTTTTGTAATATTAACATTAAATTTATTAAAATATAAAGAATATAAAATATATTATTTTACTATAATTTAAAATTTTATTTTTATAAAGATAAAAAAGACAACTTAAAGGAATTATTATTAAGATAAAACATTTTTTATATTTATTTTAATGTTAATTTAATACAAATAATAAAATCAATATCAAACTATATATAAAAAAATAAAAAACTAATAAGAAAAATAATTAAAATTTTAAAAACATTAATTTTAGATTCAAGATATATAAGAAAATAAAAATAATAACAAAGATAATAATAATAGTTGACATATAAGTTATACAAAATATTTATTTAATAAAATTATTAATAAATTTATAGTTATGCCAAAAATTTCAAAGAAATTAATTTTCTTTATTATTTTATTAGTACTCATTTTATTATTATTTATTACTATTTATTTTATTATTATTTTATTATTACTTATTTTATTATTATTTTATAACTATTTATTTTATTATTATTTTATCACTACTTATTTTATTATTATTTATTTTATCATTATTTTATCATTACTTATTTTATTATTATTTTATTATTATTTATTTTATTGTTATTTTATTATTACTTATTTTATTATTTTTATATATTTCTTATTATAGTTTTTTTTATTTTTTTAATTTTTTTTTATTTAATTTTGTCTCATATAATTTTTTTATAATATGATTTTGTATTGATTTTTAATAAGTTTATTATCAAAACTTTTTTTAATATTATTAACTGATAGTTTTTCTATTATTACATCAATAACAAAAACTGGTCAACTATAGTATAAAGATTATAACTTAATAGTTTTATATAAAGTTTATAACAAGACTTAACAAATATGATTTGAAATTTTAAGTTAAAGACAAAACTAGATAATATATAAAGATATTAAATATTGTATTCAATTTATTAATTATTGAAATGTATAAAGATATTTCTAAATTATATAAAGACATTTACAGTATATGAAATATAAAGATATTTAATTTTCTTAAAAAGTCAGAAAATAATATTTTTATAGATATTATATATATATAAATAATTACAAATAAAGATTATTTTATTATTAATAAATACTATATATAGTAGTATTAATATATATAAGAACTAAAAGATATAATAGATACAATAAATATAATAGATATAATATATATAAAAGATATTGTAAATATAAGAGAAATGATAGAAATAATAGATTTAATAGAAATAATAGATCTAATAGAAATAGTAAATCTAGTAGAAATGATAGAAATGATAAATTTTTGACACAATAAAAGAAACCAATCAGAATCAAGTTATATGTACTAGAATTAGTATTTTCATTAAAATCATCCTAATCTTATGATTCCATAATCAGAATCACATGATTTTGTGTTTGTTAGAATCATTTCAATGAGCTGAATCCAATGATAGTTGTTTTATCTGATTTGGTTTGATGCATCAAAAGTTATGAGCAAAAATGCGTAAAACTCTTAATGTCAACAATATCCAACTCTTTCATAAAAAAAAGTTTTATAAAAGATAAAAAATTATTAACTAGAATCCCAATACTTCCTGCTCCAAGCAAGTAAGTTGAAATAATGCTTTTAATATCCATGCTTTTAATATCCATATATTTTCCTTGTAATGAGAAGAAAAATACCAAGAGAAAGTGACAAAGTCCAAGAGAAACTACAAATAATTGTAAGTCTAAAAGTCATCAATTTTAAACTTTCTAATTTGTTAACCATTTTTTTCAGCTTATAAAGCGTATATCTTCTTTCTTGCAAATCCCAATCCGCCATATTAACAGTATCGTAACAGTATTATTGTAGAAAATAAAGTCTAAAAAGTCTTATTTCTCTTTTGTCCTTCAGAGAAAACTTTTGATTGCATATTTACAGAAATATAATAATAGCAAAAATAGCACTAACCAAATCTGACCGAAATTGATTTATTTTTAATTATACGTATATCTATACGTAAGACAATTTTGTCAGATTTGCATAGTGCTATTTTTGCTACTACTGGTTCCTCTGTTGTGCATAATTAATTATGGTGTGCACTATTACAATCACTAAATCGGGCTGAGATTTGAGAACGCCCATAATATGCACGTACGCCCTTGGTTACAAACATTCATATTGTAGTGATTTTCTTAACATGTGACAAATGAATATATGTTTATGATACTAATGACTATGTACATATATTATATAGTTATACAGCTTAAGTTTCTTATTAAAAAGAAAAATATAATTATTTCAATTAGATACATATCTATTATGAAAATTTTGGATCTATTTTATGTGAAGTTTTTAAAATTATTAGGTCTTTCTTAGGTCAAATAGAGACCCCCAAATTTCAGCGTTACTGTATCAATTTCAATATTACTGTACGTATCAATGATATTTAATAATATTTCTAACGCTAAGTGATTTATCTTTTTTAGTATCGTTAATACTGTAATATAAATGTAGTAGTTTTGTACATAAATATATATTAGCCCACTGACTCAAATGTCAATATATATACTGATTAGGTGTAAATTAAAAAATTAATCAGAACTACGTATAGTACCGTACAGCGTCCAGTACCCAGGGTACTTTACATTCTGTGCCTTCGAAAATCGTGAGGAGTATTATAAAAAGGGGGTCTTTTAGTCCACGCTGTATGGTACGTATCAACAAAACAATATTCTATCAATATCAACAAACAATACGTATTCAAAAATTTCATATCACTCCAAATTTTTTTTACTATATTTACATTAATAAATTGTTATATTAATAAAATCTTTCAATTCAGAATGATTAACATTGTTACGTATAAGTGTCGTATAATAAAGTCTAAATTTATATAAATTTTGAACTTTCATCATATATTAGAACGAAAAAGGTTATTCCTAAAAATACATCTCGAAACTTTGCAGAGTTTCAGTTAAAAATAATATCAGAAATAAAACCTGAAAAGGTGCGATATTAAAGTGAATATTTTATTAATACTTTTCTATAATTAAATAAAGTTAAAATAAAGATCATCACGTCGACTTTGAGAAATAGGCCTATCAACTAACAGTTATCGCCGTAGTGTATTTTAATTTCATTGATAGAATCTACCTATTTTTAAATTCGTTTATAGTAAATTACTACGTAAGACAGCAAACGTAGTTTGAATTACTTGGATAGCTGAATTAACATTCTAATGCGGATGCTTGCTTATGTTTGTTGTGCCTCAGATTAATACTTTCACTTTGGCTGTGCTAAGGTTAGAGTTTGGTCAGGATTATGCTATAGTTTAGGCTAATCTGTTAATTCTATCATTGACATTTCTGACATTTTCAAAGGTTTTTTTTTTTTTTTAGGAAGATTTTAACACATACAGGAGGTGAAACGTTGTGTAATAATATCCTGAAATCTCAAAAATGTTTATTTTTATAATTATACGAAATCCTAAATTCTAATTTTAGCTTAAAACTTAAATTAGCGTTGTTACCCAAACTAATTTGGACGTCCACAATTATGTGATGAATAAAATCGCATGATGTATTACCTCCTTATTGTTATTGCTGAAGTTGTATTATGCTATTCATCACATAGTTTGGGTAACATCGCTAATCTAAATGCAGTTCATAGGGATCAAACTTTTGATAATGTAAATTTAGAGGACAATAACGATAAGTGAAAGTGCATTTTTAGGGAACTGACTGTAGTTTGTAATAAGTATAAATTAGCAGTGTCCCGCTCTTTTAAATCATAAAATTTTCTGCAATTTTTAAAGATTAAAAATAAAATGTTATTGAAACAATATTTCTTGCTTTTTATCGCTTTAATTTTCGTTTCAACTACTACAATGGCTGCGCCATTGAATAGTCGTCAAGCCAATCGTACGTATTACTAATTATAATGATTCAATGACTATTAAACTTACATCTAACTATGTTTCTAAATTCAATTGAATTTCCAGCTGGTGAGCAAATATAATAAGGTTTAATGCAATATCGCATATAATTTACTCTTAAATAATAATAATTATATCTTTACATTCATTTAAAATAATACAACGCAAATTTATTACAAATATTATTAAATAGATTGTACTGGTAAGTTTTTTACTGTATATCACTCTCAAAATCTATTATTACATTTCAAAGTCCATCTCATAATCGTTTTACCTCTAACAATTTTATATTGATTAAATGTTTAGTTGGTGAGCATAAAGTTTTCTTGGCAAATTAGATCTCTTAAAGTATAGTTACACCTCTAAATGTCATAAAACACATTGCCATTCATTTAATGATACATAGTCATAAATCATTAGAATAACATTTAGAGGTCACTATACTGCGAGAAATCTGATAAATTCATTCATTCTTATGAAATGTCTATTAAACAAAATATTATCGTCTTTTTTATATATTTGCATTAATTATCAGATGGTGAGTGTATTTCTAAACTTTTAATTATTTTTTAAAACTCCAAGATTAACTAATACGCATTTGAAATTATTAGATTGTGAGTATAAAAGTTTTAATACAAATGATTTGTATCTCTTGCAGTGTAGATGACCCGTCGATAAAATATGGCATTAATATACTGCAAGATATTCAATGATTTTAATGCATTACCTATCTTGAATTTCTAATTGACTTTATTAAAACTTATTAAATTGGTAGCCTGTAAGTACATAATTTCTTATTACTTTTATTTTAAATTATGCTATAATTATTCATTAACTAATCTCTACTTATATTTTAGGTGGTAAGTTATTATAACATTATTTATGAACCAACGTTTACGCTAGTTTATTAAACGTATTTTTATGTACACTATTAAATTACCAGATCGTAAGTTATCTTTTAACAATCAATATTTATGTTAGTTTACTTTTTCTAATAAATTTATCATCCAAAAAATTAAAATCAAACAATTCTCCATTTTCTCAATATTAGCTGGTAAGTTCAATTTCATTTATGTAATGATTTCTTTAATATTTTATCTTATCAATATACTTAAATGTTTTTAAATTACTAGATGGTAAGTTATAGTATAAATATTTATGCTAGTTGATTTTCAAATCTTACTTTTCTGAACGTTCTTATAAACGAATTTTTCTGAATCATTTTATTATTTAATAGATAGTAAGTGTTTTCTTCTTTAAAAATCTATATTTATCTTAATAAATTACTGATTTGTAAATTTTTCTCTCAATTTAATAGTGAGTAAGTATAGACTGGAATCATTTTAAAATTAGTGGTTAACAACTATACAAAGCTTAATTTTATTTCTAATCAAATTTTTTTGATTATAATAAATAGAATAATAGAATCGTAGATTCTATAAAAGTGTAACTTTTGCCGCCAACGTATATCTTCAAATTATTTGCCAGTAAGTAAACATTTTTTTAAACAATTGCAAAAAAATTTAAAAAAATTACGAAGCTTACAAATCAACTTTTGTATATGTTAAATTAATTTTTAGAGATCAATGAACTGCATATTAAATTTTATTAAATTGTCCACTTCTTTAACTGCAACATTTAATTTAAATTGAGTCTTAAATTCTTTAAATCTTAAATTACCAAATTTAAAATTTATAATGATACAAACAATTGTAATACAGACAATTTGCCTACATTTTTTGAAAAATCTTAAATTTTAATAAAATTTAATTTATAATGCTAGGTGCCAAAGTACCTTACTTGTAATTATATGTTTGCTTTATTTTTATTATCCATATAAAAGATTGCTTATAGCGAATAATCATGTCACAGAACTTATTAAAAGTTAACTGAATACACTTTCTCAAAATAGCTAATGACAAATGGTTACTTTTTTTTCAGTTTTTTGTCATGTCTAGAGGTTGGAACCGGGTTTAATAATTCGAGTTTATTCCGTGAGTTTTGGGATATTTTAGAAATTTTATCCAATTAAATTTTAATAAATTCTAAAATATCACAAAATTCATGTGATAAACCCGAATTATTAAAACCGGTTCCAACCTCTAGTCATGTCTAAATTTTTAAATTGTTTAAACGTTCACCATTATTAAAGTTTATATGAAGGAACAAACGGCAAATATTTCGAGATGTATTTATATCACGATTCCAGAGAGTCTAAAATAAAATGCATTAAAATAGTGATAAATAGGATAAAATACCTATTTAACTTTATACGTAAAAACTTACCAAGCATATTTACAAAATTAATGTAATTTTGCAACCCTAACAATGAATCACCAGTATTGAAATCATTAACCTACCCTCTGTAGGATCTGCCAAGAGTTGAGATCACTAACTTACCACTAAAATTGCAAACCCATCTGTTACCGAAATCTGAATCCTCCTCTTACTATTAAGATCATGAACTAGCACTACCTGCTAAATATAAAATCACTGGAGGCATGAGGAATTATCATTAAAGCATAAGAAAACATGTTTTGCAGTACATAGGTTTGCTTTGAAAAGACAATACAAATCCATCCCTTTAATTACTGCAACCTTATCACTAACTAAATTTCATTGTTATTAACACAGATTATTAATATAGGTGCGGTGATATTTATGTTACTGGGTTATACCGTATCCATTGTAACCCAGTGACGTAACATTTATTCGCCTATAATATAGCGATTCCTAACCAGACATCCATAAAACTCCTCTCCTTTTTGATAAATCAGTACACCTCTAAATTGTCTCTTACATATAGCCCATGATAAAGACTAACTTATATAAATGTGACACGAATCATTGTTATTATTATGACACAAATTTCTATAAACATGACAGAACAAACCATTGTAAGCGAGAAATTTTTTGTAATACAGATACAGAAAGTAGGCAAACATTGAAAATTGAAAAAGTTGTATAGATGTATAAACGACTATTAATCCATGCCAATCTGTATAATCACATTGTAATTATCTGATTTGCAAGTAAAACTAACATTTGTTTCTTTTTTTTTTAAACATCTTGATGCTTGTGCGTCATGGAACGTATATGACGCAATTTAGTGATCAATAACTTGTATTATTACAGATCCTAATAAAACAAATTCTTTTACTTCGTTGAACATTTGTGTTCTAAATATATAGATGTTTATAAATTGCTAAAAAATTGCACTAAATTAACTTATATTTCTATCTATTTTACGCATTGACTTACTAAATTATATTATATGCATATTATTATATGCATATATTATATGTATATTATTATATGTATATTATTATACGCATATTATATGTATATTGAATTATGCATTATTTATGGATTTACTGAATTATAAAGGCATGGAGAAGAAGTGTTAGTAGCAACTCCACCAATAAGTTTTAAAAATGCTACACCATGTCTTGGAACTTTTGCAGTATAACTGGTATTTTTTTTTTAAAAAAAAGATGAGTTATTTATTAAATTAATGCAATTCACTAATTTTAATTAATATGTAAACATACCTATTTGTAAAGTTCCCTATATTTTTTTGGTTCACAAGATCCCGAAGTATAATATTACCATCAAGATGACAATGATCTTTAAAATTTAATGTAATATCTATAGGTGATATTCCACGATTAAATAAAACTAAAAGAATAAATCAAATTAATTATGTTTATCATATAATAATTTAATTAAATAAGAGACGAAAGTTTTTGTAATACAAACTTGCAACATATCCATCACTAAGCGGTCCAGTCCAAATATCAAAAGAACTCAATTTATTGGTTTCATAGTAAACCTGACATACAGATTTTCCAAGAGGATCTTGCTATTTTCAGAATTAAATACGGTTAGATGAGTTTTATTATAAAACTTTGATTTTTAAAGATTTTTAATGAAATAAAGAAAATATCTTAATAATAAGAGATAAACTTACATTCACGGAAATTATATCAATATTTGTTATTAAACTTTTCATTGTTCCATTAACTTTAGAGAGCTACATTATAATTTAAAATATTGATAACAATTTTATAAATTATTATATATTATTGTAAATCATTATAAATTAATAATTTATCCGTTTTATAAAATTATTGTAAAATAATAATTTATAAAATAAAACTTACATCACATCCAAGTATTAAAGGAGCCTTCAGAGCCGACCAGAATACAAAATGAGTTATTACTTCATCAAAATCTATTCTATCAAAGCCTACCACAAGCATGTCAGGATCATTCCAGCCTCCTGGCCCTCCATATTGAGTAAGTCTTACTTGTGAATTTATTATCCCTATGATTGATGGCCAGAATGCATCAATATCAACAGTAGTTCTCCAACTAAATTTAAGTAACAAATAAAATTATTATATTCATTATGTAATTTTTTTTTATAATATGGTAATAGGTCTTGGAATCATTAAATAAGTATAATTACCTATTGCCAATACCAGATGCCCATTCCCAAGGATTAGATGTTCTAATATAAAAAAATTAAAATACAAAATTTAGTATATAATATAATTAAAAGCATGATAGATTTACTAAAAAGTTTTTGCAAAATCTTTTCATACCCCCATTCACAGATATTATAAAAGATTTCAGTTTTATTGGCAGCAGTTGCTTTCGTAAGTGCATCTTTCATTCGCTAAATAATGAATATAAATATTAATATTAAATGAAAGGTTAAATACTCTAAAATAAAATTTACCTTATAACGTTCTTGTTCAGGACTTCCATCATTATTACAATTATCATACTTCAAATAATCAACACCCCAATCTACGAATGTTTCTGCATCTATATCTTCGTTACCTATAATTTACTTATATAAATATTTTGAAAGATCCTAATTACATATTGAAAATAAAATAAATACCTAATGATCCAGGATTAGAACCACAAGTATAATATCCAGCATCTGAATAAATTCCAAAAAGTAAGCCTTTTCCGTGTATATATTTTGAAAGTTCTTAAAAAATAAAATAAATATAACTCAAGTTAATTATTTAGTTATGAAATTTTTTAAATTAGATACATAAGTTAGATATTAATGTATCGATGTAGTTAATATTAAAGTTTAATATTAATATTGTAACTTAATTATACATATGCTAAACTACATCCATAATCTTCTAAAATAAGGAATGTAATGCATAAAATACATAGATTACCTGGTATTCCTTTAGGAAAGCTAGAAAGATTTAGAAGTTTAATGTTTTTACATATTTATTTTTAGAAATATATATATGTTTTGCCTCGGATGCATCCTTGCACCAAATGACGCCTGGCCTAAGTTAGGATTAGGCTTAGGGTAAATATTACGGTATAGTTTAGGCCAAATATTGAAGATCATTTAATGGCTGGTCATCTGAAGAGCAAGGGTGCAATAACATATACAATATGTGGTTATAATACGAACTTCGAACCAGCTACGAGTCTTCCATTCGCATCTCGTTTAGAATTTTGCCAACCCTCATCTATAAGTTAGAAAAACAGATTACAATATTAAATGACATACTTAATAAATGAAAATTGAATAAACTAATACTGTATACCAAGATTAATATATCTATAACCAACGTCCAAATATCCTTGATCAGCTATAATATCTGCATGTCCCTTTATTGTTTCTTCATTTTGAGAGAGATGAGCCTTAATTATTGTACATATTGTTAAGCTTCTTGATAATTAAATATTTACATTAAAAACAGATTATATTACGTTATAAGGATTCCATCCCATAACCGGGTTGCGAAACCATAACCATATTTGCTCGTATCCAGACATGCAGTAAATTTAGTAAAGGCGATGATAAAAATTAATATCCACATTATCACTGAGATAAGAAAATTTTGTAAACTAGTTAAAAAAAGTTTATTTGATTAAGAATTGGAAAGAATAATAATAAATTTTGATTAAGAATTGGAAAGAATGATAATAAATTGTGAGGTTTAAATATTTTTTTAAAAAAAATATACCATAACTTATAGGTCATTCTGTCATATTAAAATTTGCAAATCATCAGTTTATATTAAATTTACCAATCATTTATCCATAGCGACCATAGATAATAAAGTGGTCATTACTAGTGATGTGCAATACACATGATTTTTATATATACTAGAGTTGGCACTCGAAACGAAACCTACCCGAAACTAGTTTCGGGAGACTCTAATCCGAAACTCCGAAACCCGAAATTCCGAAACTATAATCCGAAAC